>LPNX010557563.1:727302-745173 GCA_001517045.1 Pseudotsuga menziesii
TATATATACATATGTATATGTATATATATGTGTATATATATATACACATATGTATGTATGTATGTATATATACATACATATATTGATGGCCTCAAAGACCAACTAGATCTAAGACTTCAACTTATAGGATGAATTCCTGATTGGAATCTTCTTTCCGCAACTTTAACTTAGGTATCTTTCCCTTCCGTAAGATCGTTCTTATGCAATCTCCACCTTTTCGCAACTCAGCTTTTCCACAAACGTCGTTTTGCAAGGCATTTCCTGCAACTCCTTTTCCACAACACCCTTTTCCGCAACTCCTTTTCCGCAACAACCCTTTTCTGCAACACTGCAGGATGCGGCTTTACAACTTTTTAAATTGAATTTTCACAACTAATTATGGCCGCAACGGTCTATCCCACATGCAGGTTATGGAACTTGACTTATTGAAACTGAGTTCCCGCAATTTCCATGTTCCCTATTTTCACAACTTCGAAGACTTCCGCACCGTTGATTCTTGCGGATTAATTCTCGGCCGCTGATCTATCTCCAGATTCAAAACAGATTGTAACCATTGATTTTTGTCGCTATATTTCTTCACCATTCGATCTTCTCCGAGATCTTTCTTCGTAGCTCACCAAATTGATCACTGAAAGGATCAATTTCTCTGCAATTCAGAAACTAAAGAATTTATACACATAATTAAATGGAGTGAACGCAGGATGAATCCATATCTCTACAGATTTATATAAAACTAGGAATCCATCAAAACACACAAGGAATGTAATCCTCTATTCTTTATTCAACTTAACCGGAATTACAAACACAGAGAATTCAACTTATTCACTCCTTCTCTGCACACTGTTCCCTCTCTTCTGCTCTCTTCTCTTCTGCTCCCTCTACTTTAGATCTATTACACTCAAATAAATTTATAACACTTAGAAAACCTGTCAGATCCAAGTAAGTTGGACCTGAGGACCTAATAAAAGAAAACCCTATCAACAAAGATCAATCCTTGAGAAATCCATGCAGGGATCAAGGAGAACAAATGAAAAATTGCCACTTATTACAAATTTAAAACTAATTCTATATACTTGTCATCGAACCCTATCCATCTAGAACTTGATTACAAGGCAAGCTGACTCATTAGTGAATGAACTTCGAGCTGGATGCTAAGCTAATTCATCATTCAATGAACTTCAAGCTGGATTCTCCTGCATCATACTCCTAAGGAAGAAAATAACTTTTCATTAAGTCTTTAGGCAGTATACATTGTACTTGGAAATTTCTTGCTCTGTCATCCAGGCTACATCTTTAATAGGCTGGTTTCTCCATTCGACCAGGTATTGAAAGAAGGTTTTGTTCCTGACCTTCCTTAAGATTATTTTGTCAAGGATGGATTCAATTTGAGGTTGTTCTTTTTGTGGAATTTGTCCTTGCCAATATATAGCTAGATCATCTCTATCTGAAGTTACACCATCTGGTTGGATACCTGCATCTCTAAAAGGATATAAATTTGAAACATTAAAAATTGGTGAAATATGAAGGTTAGAAGGAAGTTCAATTTCATAAGCATTTGTAGAAAAATTCCTTAAAAATTTACAAGGTCCAATCTTTTTAAGCTTCAACTTATTATAAGTTCCTTTAGGGAGCCTTTCCTTTTTAATATAGGCCATCACTAAATCTCCAATTTGAAAATTCACTTCTCTCCTCTTTAGGTCTACTCTCTATTTATACTTATCCACACTTTCCTGTAATCTCTTCTTGATGTTTTCTTGTAGCTCATGCATACTAACTGCAAAGTCTTCACCCTCTGCACTTCTCTTTTCATGTTTTCCCAAATATCTAAGTTTATATACACCTCTTGGATGCATCCCATAGACAATTTGAAAATGACTCATACCTGTACTTTTATTGGGTGAATCATTGTATGCGAACTCACCCTGAGCTAAAGCAAAGTCCCACTGTTTTGGATGTTCATACACCAGACTTCTCATTGTATTTGTCAAGCTCTTATTTACCACTTCAGTATATCCATCAGTATAATGGTGATAAGCATAACTAAATCTGAGATTAGTCCCCAGTTTCACTCATAGAGTTCTCCAAAAATGACCAACAAATTTTGTATCTATGTCAGACACAATACTCAAAGGCAAACCATGCAACTTTACAATTTATGAAAAGATTAGATTAACACTGTTTGTTGCATCATTAGTCTTTTTACATGCAATGAAATGTGCCATTTTGGAAAATCTATCTACTACAACATAAATTGAATCATGACCTCTCTGATTTCTGGGTAAACCTAAAACAAAATCCATGCTTATTGAATCCCAAGGCCTAGATGGAATAGGTAATATTTGATACAATCCTATGTTATGGTTTCTCCCTTTTGCATGTTGACAAACTCTACATCCTTCAACAAATTTCTTCACATCATGCTGCATATTTGGTGAAAAATAAAAATTACTCACCATAGCAAAAGTCTTGTCCTGCCCAAAATGTCCTGAGATACCTCCACTATTCTTTTATTGAATTAAATTTTCCCTCATTGAACACCTTGGAATACACAACTTACTATCCTTGAACAATAATCCTTCCCATATCATATAATCTAACCACTGGCTTATGTTATGGGTAACTGGATTTTCACAGGCAACCTAAATATCCTTGAAATCTACATCCTCTTTATACATAGCAATCAACTTTTCAAATCCCAAAGTACTGACCTTAACTTCCTGCATTACCAAACTTATCCTTCTCAAAGAATCAACAAATTTATTAGACTTACCACTTGTTTGTTTGATAACAAAGGTAAAGTTCTGCAAAAAATGTACCCATTTAGCATGCCTTTGATTTAATTTAGGTTGGATGTTGATGAATTGCAAAGCATGATTGTCATTATACAAAACAAATTCCCTAGGCACTAAATAATGTCTCCACTTTTTAAGAGCATGCACAACAACATATAATTCTTTATCATACGAAGAGTACTTTTGTTTAGCTTCATTCAATTTTTCACTGAATTATGCCACTGGCCTCTATTCTTGACTTAAAAGTGCTCCCACTGTTGTTCCACTGGCATCTGTCTCCACTTGAAACAGTTTATCAAAACTGGGTAAAGCCAAAATAGGCTTCTCAGTTATATTCTTCTTCAATAATTTAAAATTTCTATCAGCTACTTCAGTCCACTAGAAAGGTTGTTTACTTCCTTTGAAAGTATCTATTAAAGGTGCACAAATCTGTTTGAAATTCTTAATGAAATTTCTATAGAAACTAGCAAGTTCATGAAAACTTCTTACCTCATAAGCATTCCTTGGAACTGGCCAATTTAAAATTGATTGCACTTTATCAGAATCTATTTTCAGTCCTTCTTTTGAAACCACGAACCCCAAGTAGACCAATTATTTTTTTCAGGAAGCTACACTTCTTCAAATTTATTAGCAGCTTCTCCTTCTGCAAAGTCCTCAACACCAACTGAAGGCACCTTAAATGCTCTTCTCTGTTCTAACTAAAAATCAGGATGTCATCTAGATATACTATCACAAATTTTCCAGTAAATTCTTTTAGAACCTCATTCATCAATCTCATGAAAGTACCGTGTGCATTTGTAAGATCAAATGGCATCACTAACCACTCATATAGACCATCATTAGTTTTAAATGTTGTTTTCCATTCATCCTCTTCCCTTATTCTAATATGATGATATCCACTTTTCAAATCTATTTTGGAAAAATATTTTGAACCACTTAAACAGTCCATCAGATCATCAATTCTAGGTAAAGGAAATCTATACCTGATAGTTATCTCATTGATTTCCTTGGAGCTAGTACACATTCTCCACCCACCATATTTCTTTGGACTCAACACATTGGGTACGGTACAAGAACTCAAGCTGTCCTTCACCAATCCCTTCTCCAACAACTCTTGTACTTGCTGTTTGATTTCTTCATTTTCTAGAGGGGTTAATATGTATGCTGCTTTGTTAGGTAAGCTTGCACAAGGTATTAAGTCAATGTGATGAATAATACTTCTTACAGGAGGCAATTCATTTGGAAATTCATCCACAATAATGTCAGCATACTCATCAAGCAAAGTTTTAACTTCCTCTGGAAAATCATCTAAATTTGTAGAAGTTAAAATTACCTTTGGCTTACCAATAAGAGCAAAATGTAGATCCTTTTATTTCTAAACTTCCTGTAACAGTTCTTTTCCAGACATCAGCAAAATGCTTGATCTTGAACTTCCTTGAACTGCTTCATCTTCCAAGGGTGATAAGGTATGTCTCTTCCCTTCTTTCTCCAGAGAATAAGTATTTTTCCTCCCATCATGAACAAATTTTGTGTCATACTGCCATGGCCTCCCTAAGAGTATATGGCACAGATCTATAGGAATTATGTCACACAATATTTCATTCTTGTAACTACCAATATAGAACTCCACATTACACTACTCATTCACCAAGAGCTAATGTCCTTTCTGTAACCAGGACACTTTGTAAGGAGTGGGATGTGTTGAGGCCTGGAAATTCACAGGAAACAACAGCAAAGGATTCTCCCCAGTCAACGTTCCCAATTAGCCCATGACTGTTTGGTATAGGGAATCTGTCCGGTTTGCAGTCCGGCTATCGTAGGTCAAGTAACAAAACAAAGGTTTTACCGGTTGCGGCTCGGTCCACCGTGTATTTGTATTTTTTGACTTAAGTATGATATGCAAGTGCCTAATTAACCATGCAGGGTGATAAAGATGCAAAGAGTAGTCACAATGTGATGCGCAAGTTCTTACCTCTCGTCTTAGAACTCACAAGCATCCAAATCATGCAAGAAAATAAATACTAACTAAACTATCTCTAGAGAGCTGGGTATTCATTCATGAGTAATGCACCCCTGTTCATGTGTTATGGAAAATCACAGATAGCTGTTCTTATAACCAAACATATAAACATGAATAAAAGTATATTTGATAAGATAGCTCATCAACAGTTAAAATTTTCATTACTCATAGTGGAAAAGACATCATAAAGGTACTGAAGAACATTCAGACAAGAACATAGGTTCAATAAATTAGAAAACTCTTACAGCTAATGAGGCACAGCTGAAAACGAAATAGTTCACATTCAACATTGCTCATTTAATCACATTGACATATTCCACATAGTACTTCCTCCAACAGGAAAAATTTGCAGTCTCTAGTTGTAAAACGAAATAGTTCCTCTTACAAGCATTAAGTTACAAGTTTTTCCCTGGAAAAATCCCCTTCTAAGTTCTACTTTCAAATGTTTAAACTACCACCGCTGACTGCTTAAGCTGCCCCCCCTCAAACGTATGACCTTCCGGTCCTTCAAAACGCTTCATTTTCCCATTTCATTTTCTGTGCGCCTTCATGATCTGATGAGTAATTGATATATCTTTTCAAGTCTGTGCCTTTGTCGCCATTCACTTTTTCTTTTCCTTCGTTTGTCCTGCTTGCGATCCTAAGGTTTCGGCTCTGCTTTTACCAAATTACCCATCTCCCTTCGCGCCACAGTAGTTTGACCATTCTCCGGAAACCACCTGCAATCAAACGATGTGCATCATTGACCAGGATTGCATTCTAAACAAATGTCAGATTAAACCAACTAACGACTAATCCACAAGAAATGGCCCGGTGCACCACTGTCTCGTCCACCTACGGGTTCGGGAGAAAACATCAACACCGGGAGACAGAAAAGTTAAGACCTGAGCTGCGAGCGGGAAAAGGAAAAAACCAATCAGAAGTCGGAAGGACTTTGACATCGGAAGCCGAGAGCTTCGCACAGCCGTAATGGCGGGAAAAAAAAACTATGGACATGCGACCCGCGGGTAGGAAAACTCTCCATCGGAAGTCGGAAGGTTTTACACTTCGGAAGCTTAATCACTTTAGGAGCCGCAACGGTAGAAGAAGAAAAGTTACGGGCAAGCGACTAAAAGACTGACGCATCAGCTGGTGGAGTGTTTTAGACTTTGGGTGCTTAGTCTATTTGGCAGCCGCAATGGCGGAAGAAGAAAGGTTATAGCCACGTGACGCATATCGGAGGGCGGAGTGCTTTATACTTCGGAGGCTTAACTACTTTGAGAGCCACAACGGCGGGAGCAAACCAGGACATCAACCTTCGATCTAAGTGAGGAAAACTTCAAACCTGGCAGCGATTGAACTGTTTCGCCTCTGAAACAGCATTTTGCAAATGACAAAAACCTGATCCATGTTAAACTTAGCAAAAACAAACTTTGAAAACTGAGATTTACAACAATTCCACACACGAGCGAAAATTAAGCCAGATTATTTATAATCATCAAACCTATCCAAACTTAAAGCACGACCAAAAGGTTCAAGGATCCAAACAATTAAAAAAAACAATGCTAAATCACGAGGAGGGGACCAAAATTTAAGAAATTTGGGGAAACAGTTGTAGCCGCAACAATTGGCGACTACCTGGTGAACCTAGACCTCTGGACAATTTATTCCTTGGATAACAGAATGTTTGATAATAAAACCACCATGTTGAATTCTTCTAGATATATGGATTTCCCAAAAGGCAATATATGTACTTTTAAACATTGAGGGTAGTCCAATTTAGGAAAATGGAAACCAAGATTTTAAAGTCAAGATAACTCTTTCAAGGCCAGGAGTATGAGTTTCATTTTTACCTCTGTCTTTGGGTAGCTTCCAGCTTGGACACCACATGATCGTAACATCTGGTAAACAGAAATATTCATTTGTTCCTCATTCCCATGCCATTTTGCACTTTTTTTGTGCTTTTGGACTTTTGTCCTTTGAGTCCTCCTCATGCCTTTCTTTCTGAATTTTTATTCAGGCTCCTCTATCCATAGTGTCCTTTTGTGTGAGAGATGTGTTTAATTTTCAGCTCACGGATGGAGAGGAACTTTTGGCAATTTTATACTCATATGATTTAGTACTTTGTTCTGATATACATTGCTTTCTTAGGAGTTTTGACTCTTCTTAGCCTTTTGGATTTCAATTCTTGGCATGGGATCATTTATATATAATATACTGTTTACCCTGCTTCCTTTCCATGGGTCTTTTGCTGTCACCCCTAGGACAGTTTTTTAAGTTTGAGATGGGTGGAGCCTCGAAATAGTATTCCAGACCTTTTGATCTTGAGTTACTTTACAGGGATTAAGCAGGACTTCAATGCGTTCATAGCCATTTGGGAAAACTGCTAATCTAGAAGAAACTCTATCAGATAAACTATAATACACAGTCTTATAATCAAGGATTTTAGTTGGTCCAGAATTCTAATGCTCTCCATGCGACCAAAGCTTGCTTCTTTTATTTAAAATCAAACAGAAAACCTAAAGTAAAACAAAACTAAACTGCATGACTCAAAGACTCAAAAATACAGCCAAAACAGATTATTTATATACATGACAGAAGAACTTGGACAAACTTAGGAAAAATAAGGCTTGAGAACCAAGCCATTTACTGGTAAGTTCTCTTCCCACCACTGTAGATCTTGTAACTTATAAGTAGAAGGGCCAAGCTTTGCCGCAATCTGAAAAGGGCCTACCCACAACTGCTGGAATTTAGTATGCTTTCCTTTCTCATCGTGGGGGTGATCCCACTTGAGAACCAGATCTCCCACTTCAAACTCTTTTGTTCCTGCCTTATGTTTGTCAAACCATCTCTTTATTACCTCCTGTTGTTGCTTAAAGCGCTCTCTGGATTTAGATCTAGCCTCTTCTGCTTTCAAGAGATTATTTATCCTTATTTGCAAAACTTCATCATCCGACCCTCTAGACTCTTGAGCTATTAGGGAAGAAGGTAGCATGATATTGGGAGGAAGAATGGCTTCTTTACCATAGACAAGGGTATATGGTGACACTCCTATAGCAGACTTGGGTGTGACTCTATCAGCCCAAAGGACATTTGGTAGCGCTAAGTGCCAACTCCTCTGGTTTTCTATTACAGTATTCTT
Source organism: Pseudotsuga menziesii (assembly GCA_001517045.1). Taxonomy (NCBI): domain Eukaryota; kingdom Viridiplantae; phylum Streptophyta; class Pinopsida; order Pinales; family Pinaceae; genus Pseudotsuga; species Pseudotsuga menziesii. The sequence goes on from LPNX010557563.1 coordinate 735,236, forward strand.
TAAAATTCTAATCAGATTTTTGTTAGAGGATTCAGCCAGGCCATTTCCTTGTGGGTAGTAATTAGCAGAATAATGCAATTTTATCCCTTTATCATGAGCAAAAATAGTTAATTTAATTGATGAAAAGTACTTAGCATTATCAAAGTCTAACGAAATTGGAACTCCAAACTTGGTCATGATATGATCTTGTAGGAAGCTGATGACCGCGTCTTCATTTATCTTGCGCAGCGGGATAGCTTCAACCTAGAGAGTGAAATAATCAGTTGCGGTCAGAATGTACTTGTGTTGTAAGGAGGAATTTGGTTTTATTTCTCCAATGATATCCAACCCCCATTGCTCGAATGGCTCCGTGATCATCACCAGCTTTAGGGGTGCTGCTGCTTTGGGTTGTCTTCCACTACACCTTTGGCAAATATCACACTTCCTGACATGTGCGTGTGCATCTTTGAAGAGCGTAGGCCAATAGTAACCGGCTCTGAGGATTTAGTGAGCTGTAATATCTCCTAAATAATGTCCCCCAGTAGGCCCATTATGCAAATCCGTCATTACTTTCTTCGCATCTTCTTTCTCTAGGCATCTAAGAAGAACTCCGTCATAATTTTTTCTAAATAATATTCCCTAAACAATTTGATAGGAAGCTGATTTAAGACACAGCGCTCTTCTTTGCTTAGAATTCCAATGTTTTGGCAACAGTCCTGCCTGCAGGTAATGTACGAGATCTCTATACCAAGACTCAGGAGCTGTAAACAAAGGACATACCTCCATTACATGTAATTCGGCTTCATCCTCCCAGGCGTGTTCTTCATTTCTTCCATTTTCAGTCATCAGTTTGCACAACCCTTGTCCTTTAACTATAGAGGCTAGCTTGAATTCAAGGTCGTACTCTTGAAGAGCTGTTACCCAGTTCCCCCTTCTTTCTCCTAACTCCTTCTGTACAAGAAGGGACCTTACAGCTGGGTAGGGGACGATCATCTTGGTTCGATTTTTTAAAATATAAGGCCTGAATTGCTTTACTACTTTAAATACTGCGTAAGCTTGTTTATCAACGGCCGGGTAATTTAATTCGGCCCCTTGCAGACCAATGCTCATGAAATATATTGGGAATTCATCCCCCCCATCTTCCTTTTGGGTAAGCACAGCTGCCAGTGAATCATCGGATGCAAAGGTATACAGAATAAAATCTTTGTCGAAATCTGGGCTTTTCAGGGAGGGTGCGTGTGCAACAGCAGTCTTGATTTTGCTGAAAGCATTCTTTTCAATCTCAGTCCATTTGAATTGTGTATTTTGCTTCACCATCTGCTGCAACGACTTGACGATCTGAGCAAAATCAGGCACAAATCTTCGCACGAAGTTTATAGTTCCCATAAATGATTGCATCCCTTTTTTATTATGGGGTAACGGGATTTGTTCAATGCCCTTAATTATTTTTGGATCTATAGAGATTCCTTTCTTTGAAACTATATGACCCAACAGTTTGCCCTCTATGACAGCGAACACACACTTCTTGGGATTGAGTGAGATGCCATATTTCTGACAACATTCAAAAATTTGCCTTAAGTGAAATGCATGTTCTTCTCTTTTCTTCGAGAATATCGTAATATCGTCAAGGTACACTACAACACTTCGGCCAATCAATCCGTGGAAAGCTATGTCCATAGCCCTTTGAAACGTTTCTCCAGCATTTATAAGCCCAAAGGCCATCCTTCTGTAGGCAAAGGTTCCCCATTTGGTCCTGAACGTTGTCTTCAATCTGTCCTTTTCGGCTACTAATACTTGATTCTAGCCAGAGAAACCGTTTAATAATGAAAACAGTTCCGAACCTGAGACCATTTGTAGCAATTGCTCCATGGGTGGCACATGATAGTTATCTTTATCGGAAGCACGGTTTAAATTCCTGAAATCCACGCAGAGTCTGATTTCTCCAGATTTTTTCCTCATTGGTACTAGATTTGATACCCACTCAGAGTGTCTGACCTTAAAAATGATTCTAGCATCCAATAATTTCTTCACTTCACTCTGAATCAGCGGTTCCAATTTTGGATGCATTTTTCTTAAAGGTTGCTGATACGGCTTGACACCAGCTTTGATGGAAATAACATGTTTAATGATGCTGGTGTCATATGTTTTCAAATCTTCGTATGTCCATGCGAAAACATCTTTATATTGTTTAAATAGACTAATGAACTTGTCTCTTTCAGCTGGTGAACAACATTTGTTGAGATTCACAAATTTAGGATTCGTCTCAGTCCTTAAATTTATCAGCTCGAACTATAGAGATGAGCTGTGGGTCTTCACGTTGGCTGGTCTTCTGAACTTTTCATTTAAATTGAACATTCTTTCTAACGTTCTGACTCCCTTCAGGATGAAATTATCATACTTCAACTTGGCCTGATGTTCTTCATCATCTATAATTGCTCCTTTAAATACCTCGTCATTCGTTAAGCATTCTATAATTTGCTGGTCATCATTGAACACTCGTAGGTTGGTAATCATATCAGGTACTGAGGGCCTGAAATGTAATTCAACAGAGCATCGATTATTAGTGGGTACCAACCTAGCGGCTGATGTGGCCAACAAGTCAGTCGCTGCATTTTTAAGTCTTGGAATTGAAATAATAATGAATGCATTAAAACATTTAAGCAGGTCCCATACCTCATTTTGGTAAGCCTTTAAGTGAGGGGAAACACAATGTATTTGATTCCAGATTTGTTTCACAATAATTTCAGAGTCTCCAAAAACTTTTAAATTACTTACCTTTAATTCAATCGCTTTCCTCAAGCCCTGCACCAACGCTTCATACTCAGCTGTATTATTCCTACATTCAAAATCTAATCTACATGAAAAAAAATGTTTATTCTTCTGGGGGTCGATCAGGACACAGCCGGCCCCTGACCCTTCTAACGTCTTAGAGCCATCAAAAAACAAAGTCCAGAAATCACTAACTACTGAATGCGAATCTACTCCTACTGCTAAGTCTACTATTTTACAGTCGATTTCATCAGCCTGCAAGAATCGAAGGAGATCAGGCTGGGTGTTTGATGTGTTGCTGGCTTCTTCTACTTGGTAATTTCCTGGTTCCAACTCAATAAAATAATTTCCCAACATAGAATCAACTGGTTCATTCTTTTCCTCCAGTTGAGTAACATTGTATTTCATGTGAGGCTCTCTTAAAATCTTAATCTGGTTCGGACTTCCTTTGTATGGCAGCCATAGATGCGACCAATCCGAGGCAAAATATCCATTTAGTTTGGCCGACCAATCTTTGCTCAGGACAAGACCGTAAGCGTCTGGTATATCAGCCACCACGATATTAATGACTTGGCACACTTTATCATGGATGCCAGACGGACTAGGACGTCTTCCATCTCACCAATTACCTTTACATCTGTCCTATCCAACTGAACAACCCTCCACGTAGATAGCTTAGGCTGCCCATTGATCTTTTTACAGACTGATATTGGCATGACATTTACCGACGCCCCTAAGTCTACCAAGCAATTATGCATGTTGTGATTGAAAATTTCAAATGTGAGGAGGAAAGGTGGATGTTTGATTTTAGACTTACCTCCAATGATGGTTTCTCCGATTTCTTCTTCTTCCTGAGGTCGATTATCAGTGGGCAGCTTCTCGTCCGATGCTTCAAGTGCTTTCAATAGTCTTTCTTTTTGCTGTGGCACTTTACACATTTCGAATAGTGAAACTTTCGATTTTACCTTCTTTAAATCCTCCACGATGTCATACTCCATCTACTGTTCAATGGGATGAGGTTTATCATCATTCATATTTTCTTCATTTGGCTTGGCCAACGTATTATTCTACTTAGGATCTTGGCTGGTAATAGTGAATCCTGGAATTTTATCAGCTAAGGATTTATTTTGAAATTTCTTAACATTTCACTGAAGCCTCTTAATCTTTGGGAGAATGAGACTGTTTTCTTTAATTGGCCCTTGGCTCCTTGTTGTCACGTTGGTTTCCATGGCGTCCTTGTAGCCTTGCTTCTTTTCTTCTTCTGCGTCAAATAACGAAACATAATTCCACAAAACCATGGTTTCCTCTTCTTGTTCCTTTGTTGAAGTAGTATTTTCCTTTCTTTCTTCATCTCCATCTTTCGTTAACTTAGAATCCAACAGCTGATTCATAACCAACGTCATTGAGTTTATCCATTGAGGACAATTTCTTTCAGAGTGTGGTTGTTGGTGGAAAGTGCAAAATTTTTCCATTCCTACTTTTGTTAGATTCATGGATGCAACATTGTGAGGAGGAGGTTGAGACTGATTGTTATCCTCTCTTTTCTTATAATAGGGCTTAGAGAACTTTTTTGTTTCCTTCTCTTTCTCCAAATCTATGATTTTGTTGGAAAGCTTCTGCATCATTTTTGCCATATTTTCAAAATCTGGCGATTTCTCTTCCTTAGGCTTCATAAACAATAAGGCTTTCCTTCCCACACCTTTCTCTCCTGACTGTTATGGATAATCTTCGATACTTTCTCTTTCAGCCTCCACTACTTCTGCCTCTTCATAGGTTTTCCGTCAAAGTAGGCTTGGCCCTACCTTTGGCAAACATGGCCAAATCAGGGCCTAAAGCTGAAGTATAATACTCAATCAGTACCTTGTCCGAAGGTTTATCAGCTTCAGAATTTTTTTTGAGATATGCTGCAAACCTTTGTGTGAAACTGTGCACCTTTTCCTTTCTCTCTTTCTTCAAGGCGCATAGTCCTTTCATGAGGGCTGCATGAGTCTTTTGAATCGCATACTTACTTCTAAAAATTCTCTCGAAGGTATCCCAATCAGGGATAGAGTTAGCAGGCAACCCAAAATACCATGATGCTGCAACTCCTTTAAGGGTATGCGGAAATAGTCTGCAAACTACATCCTCATACTCCCCAGCCCTCAACCCTTCTATCGCCAAGTAAAAACTTTGCAGGTGATCATCTACTAGTATCTTCTCATTTGGGTCGAATTTGGGCAGCATCTTTTCAAAGGATTGAGGTAAATCATGTAGTGGAGGCGTTAGATTTAAAGGTGATCTAGCTCTCCAGGCAGGTGGTGGATTTGGTGGGTTGGGTGGTGGATTAGCATTTACTCCTGCCATGAGTCTGGGTGGAGAGTTAGGAGGTGAGCAAATAGGAGTGTGAGCAGGAGAACTATGAGGGGTATCTGGGCCTTCTTGATTCAAAGGTAGCACAACTTCCTATAAGGCTATTTCTACAAGTTCTTCCCAATCTCCAACCAACACTAAGTCTTCTACTATAGGACGATCTTTCCTTTTATACTCTCTTCTGGGCAATTCAGGGATAATTGGAAATCCTCCAATCTTCTTTACATATGCCCTGGTGTGTCTTCTCAGGTCATTAAAAACTTCGTTGCCAATAGAATATAGATGTTCTCTATTCCTTTCTTCCAAAATTGGATTATGAAGGCCACTGCTTTCAGAACCGTTACCGGTGGAATAATCTCGGGAAAATGGGTTTCCTCGGCCAGCCATACACTGGCAGCCCTCCTTCTAGCGCCAAAACTGTTGAGTCCTGGAAATTCGCAGGCAACAATAGCAAAGGATTCTCCCTAGTCAACGTTCGCAATTAGCCCGTGACTGTTTGGTATAGGGAATCCGTCTGGTTTGCGGTCCGGCTACCGTAGGTCAAGTAACAAAACAAAGGTTTTAACGGTTGCGGCCCGGTCCACCGTGTATTTGTATTTTTTGACTTAAGTATGATATGCAAGTGCCTAATTAACCATGCAGGGTGATAAAGATGCAAAGAGTAGTCACAATGTGATGCGCAGGTTCTTACCTCTTGTCTTAGAACTCACAAGCATCCAAATCATGCAAGAAAATAAATACTAACTAAACTATCTCTAGAGAGCTAGGTATTCATTCATGAGTAATGCACCCCTGTTCATGTGTTATGGAAAATCATAGATAGCTGTTCTTATAACCAAACATATAAACATGAATAAAAGTATATATGATAAGATAGCTCATCAACATTTAAAATTTTCATTACTCATAGTGGAAAAGACATCATAAAGGTAGTGAAGAACATTCAGACAAGAACATAGGTTCAAGAAATTAGAACACTCTTACAGCTAATGAGGCACAGCTGAAAACAAAATAGTTCACATTCAACATTGCTCATTTAATCACATTGACATATTCCACATAGTACTTCCTCCAACAGGCAAAATTTGCAGTCTCTGGTTGTAAAACGAAATAGTTCCTCTTACAAGCATTAAGTTACAAGTTTTTCCCTGGAAAAAGCCCCTTCTAAGTTCTACTTTCAAATGTTTAAACTACCACCTCCGACCGCTTGGGCTGCCCCCCCTCAAATGTATGACCTTCTGGTCCTTCAAAGCGCTTCATCTTCCCATTTTATTTTCTGTGCGCCTTCATGATCTAATGAGTAACTGACAGATCTTTTCGGGTCTGTGCCTTTGTCACGATTCACTTTGTCTTTTCCTTCGTTTGTCCTGCTTGCAATCTTGAGGTTTCGGCTCTACTTTTACCAAATTACCCATCTCTCTTCGCGCCGCAGTAGTTTGACCATTCTCCAGAAACAAGCTGCAATCAAACGATGTGCATCATTGACCGGGATTGCATTCTAAACAAACGTCAGATTAAACCAACTAACAACTAATCCACAAGAAATGGCCCGGTGCGCCACTGTCTCGTCCACCTACGGGCTCGGGAGAAAACATCAACGCCGGGAGACGAAAAAGTTAAGACCTGAGCTGCGGGTGGGAAAAGGAAAAAACCAATCAAAAGTCGGAAGGACTTTGACATCGGAAGCCGAAAGCTTCGCACAGCCGTAACGGCGGGGAAAAAAAAAACTATGGACACGCGACCCGCGGGCGGGAAAACTCTCCATTGGAAGTCGAAAGGTTTTACACTTCGGAAGCTTAATCACTTTAAGATCCGCAACAGCGGAAGAAGAAAAGTTATGGGCAAGTGACTAAAAGACTGACGCGTCGACTGGCGGAGAATTTTAGACTTCGGGTGCTTAGTCGATTTGGGAGCCGCAACAGTGGAAGAAGAAAGGTTATAGCCACGCGACGCATATCGGAGGGCGGAGTGCTTTATACTTTGGAGGCTTAACTACTTTGAGAGCCGCAATGACGGGAGCAAACCAGGATAGCAACCTCTGATCTAAGCGACGAAAACTTCAAACCTGGCAGCGATTGAACTGTTTCGCCTCTGAAACAACGTTTTGCAAATGACAAAAACCTGATCCATGTTAAACTCAACAAAAGCAAACTTTAAAAACTGAGATTTACAACAATTCCACACATGAGCGAAAATTAAGCCAAATTATTTATAATCATCAAACCTATGCAAACTTAAAGCACGACCAAAAGGTTCAAGGATCCAAACAATTAAAACAAACAATGCTAAATCATGAGGAGGGGACCAAAATTTAAGAAATTTGGGGAAACAGTTGCAGCCGCAACAGGATGCTTCATCCTCTTCAACCCCAACTCCTCTACCATATTTGTGGAAACCAAATTATTAGTACGACCACTATCAATGACCATTTTACAACACTTACCTTGTGACTTACATCTTGTTCTGAATAGACTTTTCCTTTGAACTGGTTCATGTACTTGTTTCTCTGTCTTCACCAAGACTCTCTTCAACATAAGAGCCTCTCCACCATCTGGAGGATTGTTCACCTCTGTTTCTTCTTTTGATTCTTCCCGAGCCTTTGTAACATTCACATTTCTATGACCTGTAGATTTATTTCTTGGACAATCCCAAGACATATGTGCAATCTCTCCACAAGTATAACATCATACTTCTCTATTTATACCTCTTCCTCTTACCTCCTCTGAATCCTCCTCTCTAAAATGATTGACTCCTACTGCTAGAAATTTCAACTTCATCTTTAGAAGTTCTACCTCCTTGTTTGGAACACCTCTGCTTCTTACCATGTTCTTTTCTCTATTCCTCTGGTTTTTCTTTCTTATCAATTTCCCTTATACCTTTAAAGATACCTGATATGCATCTTCTAGAGTTTTCAAATTTAATAGACTGAGTTCATCTTGTATATCATATCTCAACCCATTGATATAACTAGCTACTCTTTCTAGACCTCCCTCTGTGTGTCCAGATCTAATATTCGGTCTAAAAAACTCTTATTTATATTCATTTACTGTCATAGCCTTCTATATAAGGTTCTATAATTGTCTAAGAATATTTAACTGATAGTCCTTAGGCATAAATTGATTTTTAATCTTATACAACATCTTATCACAAGAGTTAATTTTTTTCTTACCTCTTCTTTCTCGATGGATCTAGAACTCATCCCACCAGATAGCTGCATGTCCCTTCAATCTGGTAGCTGCATATCTTACTTTATTCTTCTCTTCTCTCTTCAAAATCAAAGTATTTACTCAGAGGATTAATCCAATCCATAAGTTCTTAAACATTTAAGCTACTTAAATACATAGGTACTTCTATTCTTGGTCTGCCACTGGTTTTCATCAACATCTTCAAGATTTTAACTTTATCAGGATATTCTTCTTCTTCCTCAGAGGATTCGGATTCAGCTTCTTCATCACTGTCATTTGAACTGTCTAAATGTTTCTTTCTTTCCATAGATTCTAACCTTTCTTCCAATATTCTCATGTTTCTTTCCATTTCTGTTTCTGTAGGTTGTCTTCCTCAAGCACGTACTACAGGAACTCCATGTATGTGTCCCCTTCTTGGCGGCATCTTCCTTCACAGACTCAATTGATCAACTGAGCTACTACGCAAAATTTTTGTCCTGCTGTGATACCAAAACTGATGGCCTCAAAGACCAACTAGATCCAAGACTTCAACTTACAGGATGAATTCCTGATTGGAATCTTCTTTCTGCAACTTTAACTCAGGTATCTTTCCCTTCTGCAATATCGTTCTTCTGCAATTTCCACCTTTCCACAATCTCCACCTTTCTGCAACTAAGCTTTTCTGCAAACGTTGTTCCACAAGACGTTTCGCGCAACTCCTTTTCCACAACACCCTTTTCCGCAACACCTTTTCTGCAACTCCTTTTCTGCAACAACCCTTTTCTGCAACACTGTGGGTTGCGGGATGCAGCTTTATAACTTTTTAAATTGAACTTCTACAACTAATTGTGGTCACAACAGTCTATCCTGCATGTGGGTTGCAAAACTTGACTTATCGAAACTAAGTTCCCACAATTTCCATGTTCCCGATTTTTGCAACTTCGAAGACTTCTGCACCGTCGATTCTTGTGGATTTATTCTTAGTCGTTGATCTGTCTCTAGATGCGAAATAGATTGTAACTATTGATTTTCATTGCGATATTTCTTTGTCGTTCGATCTTATATGAGATATTTATTCATAGCTCACCAAATTGATCATTGAAAGGATCAATTTCTCTGCAATTCAAAAACTAAAGAATTTATACGCAGAATTATATGGAGTGAACACATGATGAATTCTTATCTCTACATATTTATATAAAACTAGGAATCCATCAAAACACACATGGAATGTAATCCTCTGTTCTTTATTCAACTTGACCGGAATTACAAACACAGAGAATTCAACTTATTCACTCCTTCTATGCACACTCTTCCCTCTCTTCTGCTCTCTTCTCTTCTTCTCCCTCTACTTTAGATCTATTGCACTCAAATAAATTTATAACACTAAGAAAACCTATCAGATCCGACTAAGTTGGACCTGAGGACCTAATAAAATAAAACCCTATCGAAAAAGATCAATCCTTGAGAAATCCACACAGGGATCAAGGAGAACAAAGGCAAAATTGCCACTTACTACAAATTTAAAACTATTTCTATCTACTTGTCGTCAATGAACTTCGAGCTGGATGCTCCTGCATCATATATATACATACATATATGTATATGTATGTATATACATACATACATACATACATACATATACATATATACATATATACATATATACATATATAT
>LPNX010557563.1:746660-819232 GCA_001517045.1 Pseudotsuga menziesii
ATCCGCATTTCCACTTTCGATGCAGAGCATGTGAGGTGCCTCTCACTCTTGGTTATGACCATCATGGACCTCACCATTAATGGGTAACACATTAGTGTCCCTCTATTATATTATGTATATTTTTTAGTTCAGATACCTAGATGCGTCAAGTGGTGCACCCTTTTTTTATAGCAGTTTTTTTATGCTTTGGATCTATGTCATGTGCATATTAACATGAGGGTTAACTTCCCTTTCGGTTCAGAACTTTTTTGGCTATTTTTTGAGAGGTTTCCGACCACAAAGCCATCATTTGACTGCTTCTCTCCTAGGCCGATGATGGAGGTGCATATGTGCATGTGGGGACAGATGATTCCCAAGAAGGGGCATCCCTAGTTCACAACCATAATCATAGCAGATGTGCTTGAGATGCTCAATAGTGAGGATGAGCATACATTAGACTTGGTTCCATATCCATACACATGCTTGGATTGGAGTGTGCCACAACATCTTATTCAACTAGGATGAGCCATCGGATGAGAGAGGTAAAATTAATATTACACTTAAATTAATATAGTCGCATTTTATTCTCTTTATGTTTAATACAAATGAAATATATTATAAGTTGTTATATTAAATTGTTTAACAAAATTGTTTATTTATCATTCTATACTATATATTTTGCAAACATTGACATGTTCAATGGGGAGGATCCACCTCTTTTCACTCACGATGATGAGGATATGCAAGAGCTTAAGGTTCTATAGTTGCATAGACCTAGCCTTTGATGTATTCCCGATGATATTTATCTATAGGATGTGGTAGACATGTTATAAACATTGTTAGCGTAGCAAGGGGTTCATCTTGAATAGGTGCATGAAATTGTGCAATAGATTGAACTCCCAGAGTTATTGTTTCGGTACACAGGGTACTCCCAAAAGACCGAACACCTTCAACAACCGCTTCACACAAATATATCACAGTTCAACGCACCGATGTTTGTCACATGGTTAAAACCCTCAAGAGGGAAACAATCCATGGTCCCAGCCAAATAGCTACTTGGAGCAATTTATTCTGAAAAAGAAAGAAATTTACATGAGCTTCTCATAATCGATCAACTAGCCAAGGACCCTCTATGCTCTTTAAATAGAGATCATATACCAATCGGATGCTAAGCCACTGATCAATGGTAGGTATGATCTAAGAGAAGTTGAACCGTCGAATCACTCTATATCTAGAACATATCATGACCGTCGAATTAGAATATTTACAAATGCATACTAATGCATACTAAAGAGACACACTTTTACCTAACAGATATATTACACAAGTTGATCTTAACTAACTCCTAAGTATCTAAATATTCTAACATCCCCCCTTAAGAACAACTTGGGATAGTATTGAAGGATTTACAAAAGTGACACTATTAGGAGAAGGAAGGAGGCATTAGAGCCTATCCCCCCTTGAGGACACATTCCTTAACTCCTAACATAGACCAAAGTTTAGAAAACTTCACTTCTGTAAGAGACTTGGGGAAGATGTCTGCAACTTGATCATCTATAGGGAAATAGAGCACTTCAATAACACAATCATGAACAAGATTTCTGATGAAGTGCATGTGTAGCTCAATGTGTTTGCTGTGCTGATGTAGAACTAGATCTTTGGCAAGCTTGATGGCACTTTGATTGTCGTACCAAAGTGGAGTAGGCTGCTGCTACTCGAATCCAAACTCTGAAAGGATCTGTCGAAGCCATAAAGATTTTTGACTGGCATTAACCGTGGATCAATATTATGCTTTCGCTGAAGAAAGAGAAAGAGCTTGTTGTTTCTTACAAGCCCAAGTAATAGGTCTAGATCCTAGACTGAAAACATAACCTACAGTAGACTTTCGATCATCAGGATTGCCGGCCCAATCTGAATCAGTGAAACCAACCAACAAAGGTTTCCCCCCTGTACTATAATGAATCCCAAACTGAAATGTACCTTGAATATATCGAAGTATTCTTTTTGCTGCTTTCCAGTGAATTTCATGAGGATTTTTCATATAACGGGCAACACGACCAACGGCAAAGGAAAGGTCAGGATGGGAATGAGTCAAGTATAGAAGACTACCAACAAGCTGACGATACAAGGTGGCATCTACTTCAGGGGAAGTACAAGTGGTAGAAATTTTGACTCCAGACTGGAAGGGAGAAGGGGCTGGTTTACAATCTTCCATGTGGAAGCGATGAATAAGGTCACAAGCATACTTAGACTGGGAAAGAAAGATTCCTTCTTTGGTTTGCAAGACTTGGAGACCAAGAAAATAACGCAAATGTCCTAAGTCTGACATTTCAAAATTTTGCTTAAGACTAGATTTCACATGGGTTATAAGTTTAGGGTCACTACCAGTAAGGATAAGATCATCAACATAAAGAACAAGTACGATGAGATGGTTTCCTACTTTCTTGGTATAGACATTGGGGTCAGAATGGCATCTAGAAAAACCAGTGTTAAGGAGAAATCTATCCATTTTGGCATATCAAGCTCTAGGAGCTTGCTTAAGGCCATATAAGGATTTCTTAAGGAGATAAACAAGGCTAGAGTTATTCTGAACATATCCAGGAGGTTGTTCCATGTAAATTTCCTCATGTAAATCACCATGTAAGAAGGCAGACTTGACATCCATTTGATGGAATTCCCAGTTATGTACGGCTGCAAGGGAAAGAACAAGGCGGATGGAGTTCATTTTTGCTACAGGGGCAAAGGTTTCATTGTAGTCAATTCCTTCAACTTGGGAAAAACCTTTGGCAACTAACCTTGCCTTAAGTCTTTCAACACTTCCATTTGATCCATACTTAGTTCTGTAGACCCATTTACATCTGACAAGTTTTCTTCCTTTTGGAAGAGGAAAAATATCCCAAGTATCATTCGCCATTAAGGAACAATATTCTTCATCCATAGCTGCATCCCAATCTGTATTTCCTGAAGCTTCTACAAAAGTTTTTGGATCATGATTCTTGGAAACTTGAGCCAAAAGAGAAGAGGCTCACTGAAATTGAGAACGTGTTCGACGTTGACCTCTAGGAACGTGTTGAACGGACCCATCGAGGAAGTATTGGTGCTGGTGCAATTGGAGGAACATGAGCAGGTGGAGGTGGATTTTCATCCTCACTGTCATCATCAGAAACTGGAGTTGGAAACCTATCAAGGAAGTTGGAAGAAGAAGAATAAGAAGGCACAATCGCCGAATTAGGCTCGTAGGCCAAAGATGGCACACCCACTAAGTTAGGCTCGCAGGCCAAGAGATTTTCATCAAATTTAACATCTCTTCTAATGATTATATCATGGGAATGTGGCTAAAGAAGTATATAACCTTTTACATCTTCAAAATATCCAACAAATATGCACTTTTCACTTTTAGGCTGCAATGCTTTCCGTTTTTCATCCGAAATGTGAGCCTATGCTTCACAACCAAACACAAGAAAGTGACTTACATTTGGTTTAATTTTACTCCATGCTTCTTCCGGTGTTATATCCTGTAAAAATTTAGTGGGCGTGCGATTAGCTATGTAATTTGCACAATTTATGGCGTCAACCCAATATTGAAGACTTAGTCCTTTAGATTAGATCATACAATTAGCCATTTCTTTTAAAGTGCGGTTCTTTCGTTCAGCTACACCATTTTGTTGTGGTGTGTATGGAACAGTGTGCTGTTGTTGGATTCCTTGTTCAGTGCAAAAAGTAGTGAACTTGTTGTTAGCATATTCTCCTCCATTGTTAGATATTAACTTAATAATTTGATGACTAGATTGTTTTTCAACAAGGGCCTTGTAGGCCAAGAACATGTTAAATACTTTTCTCTTAAATGGTTCCTTGTGATATGAGGAACTTGATGCAACATATTATCATTCCATCCATTTTTTTAGCTGCTTGAAGGGATGATCATTCCTCATTTGATGAGGGATGATATCCTCCTCCTCCATTAAATCCTTCCAATTGTAGAGAGTAGGTGGCATCGGTATCTCATCCACCTCCTCCTCCATCGACTTTGAAAATCTCATCCACCTCCTCCTCCATAGGCTCCAACATCTCATCCAACTTCTCCTCCATTAGCTCCTTCATCTCATTGTCTACCCCCACTTGCCCACCACATCCATCTCCTTAGCTACTTCTACTCAACCAATGAGACTGTCCTCCTCATCGTCCCGACCATCCACTATTTCCTTCTGCATTCACCTTATTGTTGATACGATTCTTAGAGGAAGTATAATTCAACTTGATAGGATATCTATGCTTTTCTCCAGGATGATTTTTTCCAAGGTACCAATTCCTCTGGCTCTACTAGTGGAGGTTTTCATGCCTCTGGCTCTGCTAGTGGAGGTGTTTATTTCTTTAGCTCTATTGGTGGATGTGTCAATTCTAGGAGAGATATTGTTCATGTTGATTTTGATGTTTAAGTTGATGGTGATGTGTATGTTACGCTAGGTTATATGATGTTTGTTAGATGTGTGTGATTGTTTTGTTATATAATCCAGTGTGTGTTTTGTTAGATTTTATTATTATATTTGTGTGTTAGACGATGTTTAAATAGGTTAGATGATGTAAGGTAATGTTTATGATGGTACGCTCATGTTTATGATGGTATGATGACGTTTATGTTTATATTTGTTAGATGGTGAAAATGATCATGATGATGGTATGTTTTTTTTTTATGTTTAATATGGTTATGTTTATGATGGTGTGATGATGTTTATGGTTACGGTTATGCTTATGATGGTATGATGATGTTTAAATGTTTATGTATATTATGGTATGGTGATGTTTATGTTTATGCTTCTGTTTATTAGGTGGTGAAAATGAGGATGATGGTATGTTAGATGCTGTTAACTATTTTTAGATGTAATTACTAGATGTTTATCTTAGATGATGTTAGGTGATATTATATGTGAATGTTCATGTTTTCTTATAGATGTGTTCGTTAGATGTGTACTATCAAAAAAAATTCCTCCAATTTAATATTGTGTATAAACATCATGCATTTTAAATTGTAAAAAAACATCATGCATATTTATTTTGAAAAAGTGTGAGATGTGTTCATTAAAAAACATCAATAATATCTTCTTCCTTACAATGCAATTGCTATCATATTGTTACAATAAATGTAAACAATTTTGTGAACTTATATTATAAAATATAATAGGTCGAAAAGATTTAACATGTAATTATATCTTAATTATAATTAAATTAATTATTTTTAAAAACTATTTTAACAATACAATGCATTTTATTCCCCTATAACAAATATTTGTTTATACTAATTTATCTTGAACTTATAATTTGCATTTAATGCTTCTTAATGTTACATGTAATTAAACAAAATTCATAGTTAATCATATGAATATATATGAAATTGAAGGGATGCAACTATTATACATTTGATATTGTGAGAATTGTTCCTAAATTGACACATTTCTTCATCCGGATTTAACCATAAATGGATTGTACATGCATACATAAATTCCCAATTCAAGTATGATTTAATACTTATACCATGGTTTTATTTTTAAGGGTATTTCCACATTTTTATAGGGTGTAAATAACTTCATATTTGGAGGATAATGCTTACAATATATGAATTCAAATTGCTTCTATATTTTCTTATTATTAACACAATTTAATTAACAAGATTTAATATCCATAGTATGATAGATCAACATATTAATGTCATAGTTTAAAGTATTATTTTAAAGGATTTCTATCTTACAAATTTCAATTTCATAATAATACTTAAATACTAAATATATGGCTAATATAAAGATTCACAAGTAAGTGTTTTCTATTCAATGTTATTTTCATAAATAACAATATATATTTAGTGAACATACTATTAAACCCTTCTTTCTAATGGGTGTTGTCATTGCTTTCTTGCTTTCAGGCAATACATAGTAAGTGATGAATGAACTAACAAAAAGCCATGGTGAATAAAAAGTGAATTAGTTAAACCAAAGGAGAGAACAACAATGGTAAAAGAAACAATCTCAAGCTAACTTCCATGACAAACTTCCAATAAAAAATTCTCATTTGAAAAATAAGAAAAGAAACTCTTATGCTTCAAATACCACACTAATGCAAAGTATAAGTGTATATTAATGAAATCCACCTTGTTATTTAAATGAGAGTAGTTGAAATTACAACAAATGATAAATATGATTAACATCAATGATAATTTGCAATCTAATTAGCTAATTTTGAAAAAGTCGTAATTATAATAAATAAACTAAATGATAAAAGCCACACTAGAATGAATTGAATGGAAAGAAAGAAATATTTGCATCTCTAACTACGGAAAATCACCTACAATCATTCCATACTTTATAGATGAACATATTTCACATCAGATTGATTATTACCAACTCAACTTGTTTAGAAACACATGGTAATCAACTTTCCATTTCCTTTGGCATAATGCTAAAAATTAACAATATAATTCAAGAATTAAAGGTAACATTAACAAAATGATATATCAAAACTGTAAATCATGAAATAAAACTTGTACATATCACTCTTCGTTTCCATCACCCTCATTATCTTCCTCACTTGGCATGATAACACTATTTTTCTCAAAAATATGTTTATATCTATAATCGTGTCATAATACAAACCAATAATATATATCTAACACATATGGGTAAAAAAACACTTGGTTGCAATGTTTTGGGAAAACATAAGAATCCTTAGTTTTATACAACATCTTTCTAGAGTCTATACATATCATCCCATTTCCATGATATTCCATTACATTATTCTTGTTGAATGTGTCCCACCACTTGAACCTAAAAATAACACACTGGAAAGATGGGAAGTCCACTTGAATGATATCTTCTATCTTTTTGACATAACCCAGCTTACCCCTTTTAGGTTTTGATCATGGTGGCTAACATGACTAGATTGATCGAACTCGACTTCCACTCCACAGTCTTGTGTAAGACATTTTCCATCAGCATCCTCATTGCAAAATGATGCCCATATGCCAACATAGATGGGAACATATGTACTTGTAAAAAAGTGAACAAGTGACGATGCCATATGCATAATAACCTAACCATTAATATATAAAATATATATGATATAATTCAAAGGTGCATTATAAAGTAAGAAATGTATAACTAAATAAATTATTATTGATTTGTTGCACCCAATCCATATGTTTAGTGCATCCTCCTTAGCATGCGGATAATGATCATATACACCATATTTCTCTCTGACATTGTAAGCAACCCAACTATTGGGATAGATCATTGGCATATTTTCCTTTAAATGATCTAGATAAGGCATGCTTCTACCATTCAACCATATAATTTTTTCCTGTCAATTTCCCATTTCCTTTTCTTCTCTTCATATAATGCGACCGACGACTGTGTTTCCTCCGAATTGTAAATAATGAATTTATTGATGGAATCAATTTATGAATTCACTGTTGTATTCATGAAATCAAATCGACATATAGTACATATGAGATAAAATATACATTATGAATATAAGTGACAAAATATAACTTACTCTTTATCATGCATCTTTTTTTGTTCGCTTGGAGTAGCTCCCTATGACCCCTTTTGTCCTCATCGTGTTCATCATCCCAAATCACTAAACTTGGTGTGTGGCCAAATTTATGGATGTACCCATTAGCATAATAGAATGACTCATATACTATGTACCCATCTGCCATAGACCCATTAGGTTTTTCCCTTTGTCGAACAAATCCCTTCATTTTTTTCTTGTACCACTCCAAGAAGAACATCCAATGACATGAGAGCACCCCGACTAATTCAACCTCATCAACTAGGTGAATCAGAAGATGAACCTGCAAGTCCATAAAGCTCATTGGAAGATTCTCAAGCATAAAAACAAACTCATCTATCTCTTGATTCCATCGTGCAATACTAGCAATGTTAATCTCCTTTAATGTGATCCACCGTAAAAATGCAGATAGTTTAGATATGGAACACCAAAGGTCCTTGGGAAATTCATGGTTCACACACCCACACATGAGAAATGGATAATGACACTACAAAGAGAACACAAAAATTTAATTTCATTTTAACTTGAGTAGTAAAATATATAAATAAAAAGTAAAAAACTTTTTTTTGACATTATACATATGCTTAGAATATTGATATGGTCATGTGATTTCAAACCAGACAAATGTTCATCTACAATGAAACAATGTTGTAGAGTAGACCCATATAAAGAAGGTTCCTTCACACCCAATATAAATTCATTTTCCAAAGAAATATCATCTTTCTTCAAAACCCATGGGACATTACCTTCTTTAAATGACCACGAGGGGCCAACCTCTCCTCTATTTTCTTGTCTTGTATAATGCTTCTTTTTATTATTTGAATAAATAATATCTCTCCCGACAAACAAAGTATCACTTTGTTTTGATGATATGTTCCTTCACAAAGAATATGAAACATATTTAAATATATGTATGGGATCTAGTAAGTGGACAATCTTAAGATTCTCCCAATATGGGAGCTCATAGAATATTGATTTAATTTTTATCCCAATAGGAATTTTCACAACATAGGTGCCAAATGATTTAGGATAACTAAACATAGGTCCCCCATTTGATTAGAACATTTCTTCAATTTCCTTCTCCTTCACTATGTCTTAAGCCCTAAGCTAGTGAGCCGATGTCATTATTTCAAGCCTTCGGGTTCTCTTTGGTTTACCATTGAAATCACATGTTTCTCTTCTATAAGGGTGGTCTTCTAGGAGGAATACCCTCGAGTAGTCATAGGTGGCTCAACCAACTAGCCTTCATAGAAGGTCCATAACATTGACACCCATGATACCCTTTTGTTACAATACCTATGGTGTTACGGTATACATAGCACGTAAGTGTTGAAGGTCAATATAGTTGCACAAAATTAAAAATGACAAAAAATATTACTACAATTATAAACAAATCAAACAACATATTTACCAGAGAAAACACCTAATCCTAGATAATAATGTGTGGTGTATGTACATATGCCATACGATGTAAAAATTCTCTATGTTGGGATGGGCCTTGATACATCGTATACATGTACCCCTTCCCATAATATTCCCTTGATTCATATATCAATCGTTGTAAGTAAACATCCATATTCTTCACTTGCCTTCTACCAAGGACTGTAAGACCCACAGGGGGGGTATTGTTATTGATCACTACTACAGGACAAACATAATAGTTGGTGTTTTGGATGGAGTATGGTTTGAATCCATCCATGGATATGCTCAATTGAAGGCTCTATACTTCATACTTGAATTTATCAAGCCATGTATCCTCTATATGCTTCTTGGCTATTGAATCTATTGGGATTCACATAAATCCTGTCTCACTTCGATGCAAGGCATGCCATCCTTGCAACATAGATAATTTTTTGCAATGAAAGAGCATTTGAAGAGTGTTATAGCATAATTTTTCACAACCTATCCTAAGACATTATATTGGAAAACATTATCCTTATCCTAAGTTGCAAACATCCTTGTTTTCCTTTTGTTCCATAGTGGACACTCACCATCTTGAAGAAATCTCTTAAAAAACCTTATTTCCTAGGGAATACATGATTTCCTTGTGTATAACCCATATATTCACCACAAATATGTGACTTTCATCATTATAGCTCATGTATGTGCCTATGCGAGGGTAAAAAATAAAAATCAAAGTCATTTCATAGGTTTCTTCAATAGAGGTCGTTTCCCAACTTCCCCAATCCCATGGATAACTTCCTCTAACTCCTTAATTGCTTCTCAAAAGTCATAAAAAGGGCATAAAAGAGAGAAAATGAGGTTACAAACCATTGTTTTGTTTGGAGAAACCCTCTCTGTTTATGCAACCCTTTTATCCCTAGTCTGCAACATCTCTCTCATTCTATATGGAACCCTATTTTTCCATTTTGTTCTCCCTTTATTTTATAGGCTAAAGATGTCATTGAATATTTTGGGCATATTTAGTGCAATAGATTTGCGTTGGGTGCTTGAGGTGACCTGGGAGGAAGAACCCAGAACTCAGTTTCAGAACAACAACAACATATTAGATTTATTTTCTCTATGTAATTTGTTTTTATTATCAATATATAAATGAACTCTTTCCCTATCCAATGTTAAATGTGTTCATGTTTATGTAATTAATTATTCATTTGAAATTTGAAATTGTTAATTTTGCAAGTTTCTTTCTATAATTTTCATGGTTATTGTTATGCTTTCACCTTTCTTTGTTTGTGTTTCATGATTCACAACAAGAAGTTGAGGCAAAGGAGCAAAGCTCAATACCAGAGGATTCTACTATAAACGTTGGGAGCAAGGTCTGTATCTTTATACCCTTAAGACCTTAATTTTTTGTTTGAAAAGGAAAAAAATCTTTCTTACTTGCAAGATTAGGGTTTATTTATCTTTCTACTCTGCAACAATTGAACCCAATTGTTGTTGGGGAATTATTTCCCATCACATTGGGATTATAGGCATGTGCCTCAATATTTTATGAGGAGGACCACATGCTTTAGCCTTGTTTCTTGATATATGGTAGCTTTCATGACCACATTTTGGACATATCTCTTTGTCTGCATATTTTCCTCTATATAGAATACAATCATTCAGACACGCATGATATGATATGTACTCAACACCCAACATTTTCAACATTTTCTTTGCTTCTTTGTCGCTGTCGAGCATGACATTATCACTTAGAAGAGACTTATCCTTGAATAACTTACAGTTAGTGGGAAATATAAATGTACAATGTCATTTAACATTCATAAAATCGACCATTTTCACTATTGTTTTTGTGTCAATATTCCTCAAATTATAAGGGAGTTAATGGTGAATTACCTCAAAAGTGTCGAGAAACATGCATTTGACATGCCATGCATTACTTTCAAGTTGTATAGTAACATTGTTGTCCCCTTATAAGTAGAATTTGATCGTCCATGTCCAAAGAGAGGGGTGGTGGAAGCCTATTTAAGGATTTGGAAAAATGTATCAATGATATCAGAGTCATCCCCTAGCTCATTGTCCTAAAATGCATGTAATAACTCATATGTACCAACCTCTATTTCATTGCCTCCATTGCCAACATGTGAATAAGTACTATTACTATAGGAATTCCTAATTTGTGAGTCTGGATGCACTAGGAATTGAATAGGTGGTTGGTTCAACCATGCTTGGTATGCTTCCTCTTAGAGTTGTGCTCTTTTTGCAGCCTTATATCGATTTGACATTGTAGTGGGGTGCAACTCAAGATGTTATACACGATGCTCATCATTAGAATCTCAATTTCAAAAATATTGAACATAATATCGATGATATTAGGAAGTACAATGCAATTAGTTTCTTCCAACATTATACCAAACAATTATTATTGAACCATGGTAATTTATTCCAATAGTCAATGTTCAACCAAAAACAATTATAAAACAAAATTGAAAATTGAGAATAACTTAACCTGAATTCCATTGAAAATTAAAATATACAATTAATCAATGTTTTTTGTCTTACGCCCCTAGGGGACGTCTAAAGGTAGTCCCAATGCAAGGCGTCTCTGATGAGATGTTGGTGGTCTAAAAAGTTATAGTTTATTGACACCTTGTCACTAGGATACCAATTATGTATTGCATGCACTATTGGAGCATAATTGCATCGATACATTAGGTGACTATATCATTGATTTGATTTCCTAGTTTTTAGTTAAGTTGTTTCATAAGTTTTGGCTACCTAGTCCCTAGTCTAGTGTTCCAGATCTTATTTTTCCTCTTTTGACCATTTTAGACTAGTGTATATCCCACCATTCTTAATTTTTCCTTTCCTTTATGAGATAAAGTGCCCTTTATGCTTTATTCTATGTTTATCATGCTTTTGTGAGCTTAAAGTGGCTTTTGACTGCTTTTCACCAAGATTAGAATGAGCTAGGTGCATTTGGATCTTTTGGGAAAGCTTGCCACTTTTTTCCTCAACCACCTTCCATCCTTTTCTCACAAAATCCACTCAATTATTTATTTTATGTCATTCATGGCCTACCAAGTCTCACCTTTCCCATTCGATACTGCTAACTATGAGTTGGATGATGACACATGTCTATATTGGGGAATTAGTAACATCTAAACGTGCTTTTTTGTGATTTATTCAAATTTCCTCTTTGGCTATCAGATTTTCTCATTGAGGATGTATTAAATATGTAATTATATTGATGAATAATACAAAGAGAGATTCTACATCATTCAATTTTGTTATTTCTACAAATTTCTCTGTAATTTCTTGGTGAGGACTACTTTGTTTCTAGATCCTGTCTTGTTGAAATTCTTGTTTGGTGTTCAACCTATTTATGATTTTTACATGGTTTTATATATTAGGGATATTAGATGAGCATAGATGCTTGTAGCAGCACACCAGAAGCAATGGAGTTACCACAAAAATATTAGGGCAATTGCCTTGAATCCATTGGAGTTTACCTAGGTGTGATACACTCCTGAATGTTCCTATTGACAAAAGCAAAGCTCATGGATTAGATTCAGATAGTGTTCTAGTATAAGTTTTCATAGAGAGTTTATTTTTTTAGGTACATCAAATGGTATAATATTCAACTCATTGAGTTCTAATTGGTGAAAGTCTCCTTGCAGTTACTCCTTATCCTATTTCACTGTAAGTTCAAGACAATTATGCTTTTTCATCTTGTTATATAGACAATTCAAGAGAAGACATTCAAACCCACATTGTTGAAGAATAAATCTCCTTCCATATCTCACTGTTCTCCTCACATTCTCCCAATTAGAATCTTGAAGATAACATGTCAGTTTTTTATGATCCTGTGCATACTTCAATGGATGATGGAGCACTATTTGATCAGTTGGGTGTTTTAGAGGTTACATCACAATATGTAGTTGTTGGTTTCTCTCTCACTCTCACTTCAGCATTTATTCCTATGTATTTATCTATGTTGATTGGCTCAGTTCATTAATATCTACTAAATATGGAGAACATTGTCCATTTTCCATCTCGTTGGCACACTTGGGACTCTTGTTCCACATTCGTGGATTTGATACAACCTCATTTGGTTCAAAGTTTCAAGATCATCAAGTAAATTTTGGACTTGGAACCCTGGTTTATTCGAAGTTCAAGTCTGCAGAGCACCTTCATTCTCTTGTAAACTATCCAGAGATAAAGAACATGGTCTAGACATGGGAGCAACAACCACTTCTTCCCAAGAAGAATATTCATCTAGGAATCTAATCAAGCTCACACCTACTTGGAGTTTTGAGAAATTTTTTTTTGGTGTACCTCATGTCCATTTTTGAGGTAGGATTTTCCTCATGTGGTTTTTCCTTTTTCCTCTGTTTATATGGATGAATAATGTAAAGGGTGACCATAAGCCTTTATTTTTACCCTCAATAATTCTCATTCCCACTACCATTTCTAGATTGAGGGGAGGGGGGAGGGGGTGTTGGAACATAATTCCATATAGACATTAGGTGAATACATCATTAATTTGATTTCCTAGTGTTTAGTTAAGTTGTTTCATAATTTTTGGCTACCTATTACCTAGACTAGTGTCCTGGACCCTAGTTGTCATGTTTTGACCATCTTAGATTAGTGTATCACCCACCATTCCTAATTTTCTCTTTGATTTATGAGCTAAATCACCATTTCTTATTTATTATGGTTTTATCCCACTTTTGTGAGCTTAAAGCAACTTTTCACTGCTTTTTCGCCAAGATTAGAATGAGCCAGGTGCACCAGGATCTTTTGGGCAAGCTTGCCACTTTTTTCCTCAACCACCTTCCATATTTTTCTCCCAAAATAAAATGATTTTATGATTTTATGTCACTCGTGGCCTACCAAGGCTCACCTTTCCCATTCGTGACCTCTAGCTATGATTTGGATGATGCCATGTGTCTAGATTGGGGAATTAGTAACATCTAAGCCTTCTTTTCTGTGAGCTATTCGAATTGCCTCTTTGGCTATCGATTTTATTCCTTGAGGATGTAATATATATCTAATCATATTGATGAATAATATGAAGTGAGTGTTTACATCAATAACGTTTATTATTTCTCCAAATCACTGTGTAATTTCTTGGTTAGGACTATTCTATCTCTAGATACTGGCTTGTTGAAATTCTTGTCTGGAGTTCATCCTAGTTAGATGTTTTACATGCACAACAAAAAATGTGGATGCTTTCCTTTTCATAAAGAACTCCTATTCATTGAAGTGTTCCTCAAATGAAAAAATTATAGAAAATAAAGAGAACCTAGAACTATTCATGAACCCTGCAATGTTCCCATGAGTGTGTAAAAAACCATCAATAAATAACTTCCAGAAGCATAATCATTCATTCACATACTATTCATGGATATGTTATTTTTGTATTTACTAATATTCAATGAGTCCAACCAATACTATATAGGACCACAAAATGGAATAAGTACTATTGACTGTTTGGGGGAAACAAGTACATGTAAAAGGATAAACAACCCAAGGTTTGAATCATCTATATTAGATTTGGAAATCATAAAACTATTACCACAAATCGAGAATTCAGTTCCAACATCAAGAACATGTAAAGAATATGGCCAAGTTCCATACAAAGCACGATTGTAACAAGTTTTATATTTACATTGCAAATTCACCGGAAGAGAGAAGTCATCAGTACCCTCCAACAATTGGATCGACCTTGGTGTGTACATGGACATTTTTCTCTCAATTCATGCAAATTTTTGGATCTCCTAGTAGAGATACTTTGGGTGGCATTGATATCATACTTTGTATCACAATAATTTTCAGTTCACTAAACAAAAGCAAATGGGTTAATCAACTTAGGAAGAAACATAGTCATTTTGGCTTCTAAATTTTCCAAAAATGAGCATAGGAAAGTGTTCCTACGTTTCTTTTCCATATCACCTATTGGATTTGTACTATAGTAGGTGGTATTAGGCCATCAACATTGGGCAGTTGACCATTAGTATAATGGGTGAGTGTGACACATAGAGGGTTCTCCTTCAATACTTGACATTTTGAACAACCACATACTACTATGGTGTCATAAAGGAGATTGAGATCATGACGAATTACCATCAATGACCTAGAACTATGGATGGAAGATGGAATGCTACAATTTTTAGGGTAAAGCAGCTGCCATTTTTCATATAACAACTTCTTGAGATATCTTGCTCCTGATAACAACTTCAGATGTTTTGCAATTGGTGGAATATCTTGTGCATCCAAACTCAATACTAAATCAGAATCTTGAAAAATATAATACATTGTCATACAGATTCACATGGATAAGGAAAATAAATTCAATTAGATAATCAAAATATAAATAAAAATATGAACTTACTGACGATGGAAAGAGAGAATTCACTGAAATGTGAACAATATCTAATGAATTAGAATTTGAAGAATTGGCCATTTGATATTATAGCCTTTTCTCCTTGCATTCGAGTCAAATAAAAAATCAATAGGTTTCTACGGTCCAAAAAATAGATTTGAGAGCCATATTACAATATTACTTTGAATAAATTATACTAAATATATTTTGTAAGAATAAGGTGAGTTTAAGCAACATATGTATACTATGAAATATTTTAATTGTTGTGGTTGAACCTTAAAAGAATATTTGAGATAAATATATCATTTTAAGTTGAAACGAAAATTCATCGGGAGTTTTAATTAAAAAATGCATCTAAATCATGCAACTGCATTGATGCATTCCAACTAACCAAACGCATCGGTGTTACAAACCCTCTATGCATCGTGTTGCAAATTATACAAAAATATCCAGAAACAAAATTACCCGCTATATTGAATAGCAGATAGTTATCGATGCAATTTTTAATATTGTTGAGTGTGGTGCATTTTCTGTAAATAGGTGCACTGCTGCATCCATATTATTAATACGCACCACAACATGATATATATGTTTTAAATTTTATGTTGTATTCCACCACAATGCATCGCAAAAAGAGAAGTGGATTGATACATGCATATCTTTTTAGCACATCGCGATTCCGATATTTAAAATATATATATATATATATATATANATGGTGTGTTTCATGTTAAGACGCACCATCAGTGCTCCCATGTAACATGTGCACCACAATCCGAGAATAAAAAAAAATCGCACGAATTATTTTTCCATAAACTGGAAAAGGAGCAGGAAAATCATTTTCAAAACCCAATTATGTAGAGTGCCATTATAAAAAAATTCCTAATCATTATTTCATTAGTTTGCAAAAATTTCAAAGGGAGAGTTCTGGAAGAGAAACTTACTAGGGAGGAGTTTGGAGCAACGAAAGTAGTCTAAATATTGAATTTTGTAAGGTATGATGAATCGAAGAAAACCTTGCTTAGTGGAAATTTGAAGTATGTAAATTTTTACTATTGATCACAATGCATGATTTATTTGTTTTACTATTTAAATTTTAAATGAATTAAAAAAACATTATAGTTACCTTCAACGTTGGAACCCTAGTTTTATTGTTGCTTCCTTTTGCTTTATGTGGATGCAAAATTTTACATTAGGATTTAAATCCCTCTATTGTTTCAAAATTATGATTTTTATTTTTAGGTATTTTAGATTTATTGGGTTTCTTCTTTTATATACAAAGCGTTGCATGCCTTGCGACCACTTCTTGGGTCTAATCCGAAACCCTATCGACCCTGTAAGTTTTTATTTTCAAAACTCTTACAAATGTTTTGGTGTGTTCTAGTTTCTCTTATGCACCAGTGTGTTTTTGATTTCAATGCACCAGTAATGTCGACTACATTTTTTTCATATTTTAAATTTATTAAATAACTCTGATGCATTTGTTGGTGCATGAAGGTAGTAATGATGCAACGATGCATTATTACACCAATCTCATTGTTTAATTACTGGTCTGTTCATGTATTAGAAGAACCAGTGCATTTTGTGTACTAAAACACACCAAAAATATAGTCTTTTTAATTTTTTTTTGAATATATATAATTTATTTGTATAATATATTTAGTATATTTTCTATTTGATGTTCCTTGTTGTTTATTGATACAAAATGCATGATAAGAGTTCAATGAGCAACAATTCTAATAAGGATAATGGATGCACATCCACAAATGCGAAGAAGACAAAATCTTTATAATTTCTATAAAGTTTGAAATATATGTAAGTTTAACAAATATGTATTGGTTAATGTGTGTCATGCAAATTAAAAAATATGAGGAAGCTCGATAAGAATATTTAAATATTTAAAATATAAGTGTAGAAGAGCATAAAACATTGATGGAAACGTTGCATAGGGATGAATAAGGTGAATAAAAAAGAAATCAATTTGAATTTTTCTTAAATTTATAGTAATATTGTACTTAAGAATATTCACTAATATGTTTTAAAGAATCTAATTCACATATGACGAATGTTATGCAAGGACTGACAACAGTATAAGGGAATGTTATCATAAGAAAAACAAATTATGGATGATTTAAATGATGATGAATTGGTCCTTAGCTCATCTAGAGTGGTATTGTAAGTGAATGAAAGGGGATTTTTATTATTATATAAAACTATGAGGGATATAATGGAAATAACATATTGATACTTTCCACTTATAGGAAATAAAATCAATCCAATGAGTCCAAGAATCAGGTTATACCTAAATTACATGAGGCGTTTCTAGAGCAACGGTCAATGAGACCTGTCAGACTTACAATAGAAAAAAACTTACAACAACAACAAAAAATCATTTAAAAATTAATATTCCTAAACATGTTTTTATAGAATATGTGTCTACTACGATAAAGCATTCCTTTATTAATATTAATTATGCTATATTTATATTTCATACCAGCATAAAAATGGTTTAATGTGAATATTTTGAAAATCTCAAAGGATGAGCGAGGTGATATTTGAAATATGTCAGTAGGGGTGTCCAAAAAAGTTTACATGGAGATGGTCAAGGAAATATACCTAATTGCATTGCAAGAGGAGCCATCTCAATAACAACATGCTTCAAATGTATACAATCATTGAATTTTTCTGTATATATATATATATATATATATATATATTATACTTCCCATCTTTGGATGTCTTCAAATAGTTGTTAGCATACAAAGAAGAGCCATAAGAAGAATTGAATGGCATTAGGTTACGTAGGGGTTGTGAGTATATGTTAGCATATAAAAAATTAATTGTGGAATTTATAAGTATCTATACTGTTTTACTTCTCTCATTTCATAAGTGATAGAACAAAAAAAAATCCTTTATATTAAATCTATGATAAATATTACGAGGTATAAAACTTGTAAGAAACAAAGTATGTAGTGGATCCAACATAAGAGTTGTTCGGAGAAGGCATGATACATGGTTTTAAAATAATGTGTATCATTCATGGCTCAATTCTTTTTATGGTACATCGCTTTTCAGTTTACATTAATGTATACTATATATTTTAATTTTCATTATTCCCCCCAATGTAGATACACTCATTACACTTGTTTTTATGTTTGTAGATGGAAGTTGAAGAAGAGGAAAACATTCGAGGAAAT
Source organism: Pseudotsuga menziesii (assembly GCA_001517045.1). NCBI lineage: Eukaryota > Viridiplantae > Streptophyta > Pinopsida > Pinales > Pinaceae > Pseudotsuga > Pseudotsuga menziesii. Next base: position 765,186 of record LPNX010557563.1, read on the forward strand.
CAATAAAGCATTTGACCAAATAACCCAAGCCATGCAAGTGGCTCGAGAACTAACAACAATTCAAACAAAGAAGAATGGTGATCCATATATTTTGGATGTTAATGCAATCTACTGTATATTTTGAAATAATTGCCTGTGAAAATCAGACATTTTGTATAATGCACTGGACAGTGTCCCAATTTTAAGACAATGGGTTAGCAATAAGTGTAACAATTACATGCATGTTGACATTTGATTATTACAGAGTTTATGTTGTCCAATTTTATATGACAAAGGGCTTCTAATTTATATATAATAAAATAAAGTTTTTTATTCTATTGCATTCTCCAATGAAATTGTGGAATGTTATATAGCTAATTAAATATATGGATGATTAAATATTACAATAGATGCATAAATTTACAACATAAAAAATTAATCTAAACATCATATTGAAATGAAATAATTAAATTTCAAATGAATACTACTATAAAAAATATTTCAATTTCTGATGAATAATGGAATTAACCAAAATAAAAATAAAACATAGATATTACAGAGCGATGTTAGTAGTCATTGCTCACCAAACATAAAATAATATAAAGTTCTTTCGATCGTTCCAATCACACTGGTACATTTAAAACCATGTATCACCAGTGCATTTTAGTAAAGTAGCACTAGTGCATTGAAATAAATAGGGGCCCGATGCAACATAATATTGTAATGTTCCCAACCCATGGGGGGCAGTGCAAGTGGTAAATTTGAAATGTTGTAAATGGTTGTAAATGGAAGGTCTCATGTTCAAATCACCCCAAATTTACTTGTGCACCATGGTATGGGCCCTGTGGATGCAACTAGGGGTATAGTGGTAGCGGGATTGGATCGTTAGATCCCATGTCACACGAGTTCTATCCCAATCCCTAGTTGTCGATTCTCCTAGTAAAACAAAATACTGTAATGTTCCCATCCCTCAATTCGACCAGCAAGAGGGGACATTAACTAAATCTGGGATTCAAAATTTCACCCATAACCATAATTATGGATTCATAACAAGAAAAACATGTGTACAAATGCATAATAAAAACTTACACAATGGAATAAAATCAATCCACACACACTACATGCAACTACATACATAATTATCATAGGCGTATAAATAAAATCATTACACATCAAATACAAAAGATAATACTTATCTTTAACAAAGAAGATCCAAGCAACTGGCTATGTAAGAGCACTTTTCCACCCAACCGTAGGTACTGTGTCCAAAATATAATCCTTTTGCTGAGAGGCCACCGGGGGGTAGGAAACACCTACAAGCTTCTCTCATTCATCTCACAACCCATTCTTCTCACTTTGCTTAGCCAAAATCTCATCTAGAGCTCTACAAAGATCTCACTAAGCCATTAATAACCATTGAACTCCTTCCAAATTCCCCACATTGTAACACATAGAAGGAATTTCCCTTCACTAATCCAATTTTCCCTAAGGAAATCCAACCCTTACAGTGCTTACCAATGTGTGCAGTAAGAGTCCAACCAATTGTATGCTATTGGAGAACCTCCTACAACATTAATTCATGGCTTATGAAGCATCCAAAAGTAGCAAAACTCAATGGGTAAGGGTTCCTAACTTGAACAACCTTTGTGATCACCTACAACCATATATTTTCCCCTCAATTTCACATCTCTATCTCTCCATTCAAAATTTTGATTTAAACACGGTCTGGTAATGGACTTGAGTAGTAATGGGAACTCTACATAGTGTAGAAACATGCATGAGAGAATGATATATTGAGTGTTGACTCCAAGGGATATGAGATCACGGTGAAAATAAAAATGAAATAGATTTTGACCATAGAATAAAATAATAGCTGACAGTTAACATAAATGTCACAACCCCCATACTTCAATAATTATATGAATTGCCTTTTCCAACCAACCTCATACATGCATTCAATGATTGGGTTAATAATCAAGATGAAGTAATTGGATCATTTAAAGCACATGGTATCTTTTGGATGATTTCTAAGGTTGACACTTGAAAAAATAAGATTTATTTTCCCATAGGCTCCCTTTCCTCTTCCCCTCTAGTGGAATCATAGCCCCTCTAGTGCTCTTTACACAACCATCTTGAACCATTTTATTAATTTCCAACATAATATTTACATAAATTTTGAATTGGCATGATAAGCCAATCATACAGTCCAAATAAATATATATACATCATACATGCCTAGCCATTCACTAGCTGGGCCTTGGCCTCAAGATCCACACTAGGAATCCATACTGGCATATTTACATCATTTACATCATTTTGATTAAATACATTCCAAATCAAAATTGGGGGTATTACAAATACTCATTGCATTCCCTACTGCTTTTTGTGAAGCTATGCCCCAGTGTGTTACTGTATATTAACAAAACCATTAAATTTTAAAAATATAGCTACAGTCAACGTCTCAATCAAATTTGTCGATGTGTTTATATTCACCTATCACACCAGTGTTTTTTAATAGTTAGGTTGCACCAATGCATTTTAATGGTTAGTAAGCATCGATACTATTTTCGGTATACAACACCAATGTGTTTTGAAAGTACTTAAGCACCGTTGCTATTGTTGGTAAAACGCACCAGGGCATATAATGTTATAAAGCACTAGTTCTTTTAATAATTTTGGTGCGCATCGGTGCATATAGTGGTTCCAAATTTTCATGTGCACTGATGCATATAATGGTTCCAAATTTTCATGTGCACTGGTGCTATATGTTTCTTTGAAATGCATTGGGGCATTTTTCATTTTCTCGCACCAGTGCACTTGTTTGATTAAAGTGCATAAAAAAACCTTTGCAAATCCTCTGGCGATTGAGTATTTTAGTTATAATATGTTTCCATAAAAACCTCTGCTAAAACATCTAGTACCATTTGTGGAGGTTGTAGCAGAGTTTTTTTTTTATATTTTTGACCAATCTTGTAACACTAAAAACCTTCGCTATAATTTCCACTACAAGGAATTTTCCTTGTAGTGTTTAACTCTCCATGATATTGCAAGGGCCCACAAACACCTTATTTATGCACACATCTTACCAAATTAGAGGGTTAAAAAAACTAAATGTGTATTGTTTATTTCAATGCATTTGGAACTAGTCTAAAATAAAAAACATAGTCAATTCACTGACGCTGCTATGCTCTTAAAATCAATCCAAAACAAAAGAGAGTTAGGAAGAAATATACATGGTTGCAAGGATTGTCAAGACACTTTTTGACAGAAATTTTAGTCCCAAGCACAATTTCATGATTATCCGAAACTTAAATAGGTTAAATGGTGTGATTATTTTCGCAAAGTAATTTATGGGATGATGGGAGCATTGGTAATGAATTATCCACATGTTTCAATTTACAATTGAGATTCCAATTTAAAACCCAAACTACAAATATAAATATAAATGAATCCCCCTGTTATAAATTGTGTTATTAATATTATATATTTCAAATTACAAAGGAATCATCCTCCCAAACTCCGCAAATCTTCCCATTCCCATTTGTCTTCTAGAATTCTCAACAACTTGTTTTTTAAAGCGTTGAGGGTTCTAGTGTTCTTGAGTTTGCGTCCAACAAGGTTGTAGTGAAGGGTCACCTAAAACATGTGCTCCTCATCCATAACTAATATGATTTGGTCATTTGTTGAAGATTATCCTCCTCAAGCATTTCACTGGTATGTACAATTCTACACAATAGTTAGGTTGTTCAGAATCATAGGTGGGATGGATAGATTGACATTATTGTTTGTGGACATTGCAGCTGGGATCTAGTGGGTCTTAAACAATAGTTAAATCACACCTACGATTCCATCGTGGCGATGAGAGCACTAACTATTGATTTGAGAGCTACTATCAATATTCAACGACAAACAATCACATAGATCAAAAGCTAAGTAGAACTTGCATATGGCATTGAATGATTGTGGTGAACAAGGAAATTAAACTTTACCTATCAAGGATGACAAATGAACGAACATGCCCACATCTATGGTAAACCGAACACATTTGAAGGATTTTTATTGTTCTAACCATCACATCAAGACATATATTTCTATAAGGGAATGCCTTATGATGTAATAATAAGGACTTGTGTTTTTCTTCAAAAACAACCACATTTATAGTTTCTTTTTATGTGCTTATGTGACGTGTCATCCTAACACTTTCAAGTTAGATAAAAATGTTTGTTGAAGGATGTAGGCTATATACAATATCATGTTCCATAAATGATTTTTTACAAAAATATTTCTTTTCTTTTCTTTGAATCCTAACTCATTACACTAATTCTCATTCCAAAAAGAAATACCTTTTTATATTATATTGATAAATTATACTTATTTATACATTTTGTTTTATTTATACTTATTTATTAGACTCGGCATCGAGGAGATTAAATAGTTAATTATGTCCTAAAATTTCACTCTCCAACAAGCATCAAGAAGATGATGATCCATCCATCCATAAACCATTAGAATACGTCCATTTGTTATTCAAAATTCCATGTTTTTTTTTCATGTTAAGTACCCCAAACCAAGGTTCATTGCATGGTGTATAGATTCTATTACCATCAAAACTACTATCATAAATCAACCTTTATTTGAGCATATCCACACTTATATTATCATTATTTGAGCATTTATAGTAGGATTTTGGTAGCACTAGAGGTTTAGAGCACTACAAACACTCGCTAGATAAAAGCACCCACAAATAATTTTTGTGCAAAACTTTGTCATTCAAGTATGGAAATATTATTTCTGCATTTTTCACACACACACACACACACACATGTTAAAGTAATTTGTAAGGTCGTGTCTATTTCAATTATTTACTCAATGAACAATTTATACTAATTTGTAGTGCCATCCCTATTTGAATTACTAGCTCAGAAAGGTTGCATGGATACAATTATGACTACACTCATCGAGCTCAACAATTCAATTTTCAAACTGTAATAAGTATTTGACACTTAAAGTGTTGAATTGGGTTCCTTTGATTTGATCCCACATAACTAGGATTCGATTCAAAAGGAAATACATTCACTCTTATGTTTCCATATAGTTTATGGGAAGAAAAGAATACTAGAAATGATACTAATTGAAGTATCATAAGTAACTATGGATGAATTTTGAACATTGTAGTAGCCATTGGTTGAAGACATGGCCATTTGTTAAGGTTGATGGTTCTCTCTAAGTATATCCTTTTTCCATTATATTATGACATGAGGAAATATAACCAAAACTAATTGAAATTCAAAGACATAAAATTGAGGGCAAAGGTGGTCTAGAGTATTATATCTGGTACCCTAGTCTTCCATTTGTGTGTGTTTCCCAAGTTCATCAGAAACTATTCATCCTCATAGTTATGATCCAACACTATGATTTAGCCAAAATAGTGATTTTTTTTAAAAGTAGCGTCCCATGACATATTCCATTCTCTTCCTCATCATTCCATGGGCTATCTGCCTCTAAATTAAGCAATAGACATTTTAGTGCTTCAAGTGTATTAAGCTCCTAGCAGCTCAAGGCATCATAAAAATTACTTTCAAAATCAAAACCTATGGTGCATCTTTCCTTTGTGCAATGCACATCAAGCAAATCTTGAGTTTCCAAGCATATGTTATTTAATGTTGAACTCTTACATTTCTAGACAATCTGTGGGAACAAAATCATAACCCAAATGATAACGACTTGGCTTTGTGGTTGACTAAATACCTATTGAGCTTCAAATAGAAACTAAAAATAAACTAACGATAGATGCCAATTGTTTAGACTGCAACTCTTCATATTTTTTTCCTCATGAATAATGATTTTTTGGCTTGAAGTTTCTAAATGGACATGGGAGAAAACATGCCATAAAATATTGGGGTTGAGGAGTGCGGGTAGAAAAAAATATTAGGGATTGAATTGCTTGATTGAATCTTTCTAAGAGGAATGATGTTGTTTCATCCGTGACACTCCACACTACTCATGAAGCTAAAAATCCTTCTTGGATAGAACATTTTCCTCAAAATTGTGCTCCTGATACACAAGGTTATAAGAAACATATTGGGAAATGTCCTTGTACCTCCTTCAAATCAAACCATCCAAGTGAACCCAAATGAGTTCCTAAATATAAATTTTTTTGTGCACCCATCTTATTCTAAGGGTTTTATCTCAGAAAACTTGTAGCTTTCCAAGACCAATCTCAATTGTTGTCTTTAACAAGTACACGAGAGATAGGAATTCTTCTTTATTATTGGTTATGTTCCCCACATGATATTTTCCACAATAAAAATTTACCTCAGATAGAAAAATATCAAACCCAATACCACAAGTCATGTGCTTGTCACCTTGGCATGCACCATCAAAGAATCCTCGGACAACCTTTTTGCTAATGTTTAAAACTCCCACCTCACTATCCTGTCAACATGACACTTGCTTAATGTAGAAATGAAGAATTGTTAACACTTGTGATGATATTTTTGATGTCAAAGGTCTCTTATCCTCAAATATAGCCAAGTTTTAGGCCATCTAAATGCCCCACGTGGTGAGAAAAGTTAAAGAGAAAACATGCTTCAAATCTCATCTAAAAAAAACGAGCAAAGCACTCCTCAATCTTATTTATGTCCTAGAGTTGGTGTAAACTTAAATGTTCCTCAATTTCCTTCCAGAGTCATCGAGTGAAATTACAACGCATGAATAGATGTTTATTTTTTCCTGAATTGGAGATCACAACATGCATATCCACGACCCTAGTCTATTGTGTGTATGCAATTTATCCCAGGTCAACACACAATTTTTAAGAGACAACTAGGTGAGAAATGCACTCTTGGGGGGAGTTGTAACCTTATATAATTTTCTCCACCACCATGAGTGAATACTATCATTTCCAGTTGTAAGGGACATGTATCCAAGTCAAGTAGTGTAAAATGCCCCCTTTCTATTGAACAACAAAACTAGTTTTTCGTCCTCATCATAGTTATGGATGTGAGAATTCCATAGTTCTACAATATAATTGTTCTATAAATATCCCAACTCTCCCATAAAACCAAGGTATCCATCTCACATCCATCCTTGATTCCACAAGTTCGTATATATGTTCTTGATAATATGATTTATGGAGAAACATAAGATCATGTCCTTCCCCACTTTGGTTGTATCTCATGAACCCACCTTCCATGCAAGGTAACGACCAACCACCAGAAAGGTTGATGAGAGGTATATCCATTGATTGGAAGCCTTAGACATTTCATTATTTATTTTCCTTATCCATGGCAAGGATCATGTTCGGCTCAAGGTACTTAGACATCAATATTATTTTCCATAAGTTGTCTCAGGTTGTGAAAACCCATAAATATTTGCCTACCAAGACTTAAGTGAAGATAATAAAAAATTATACTCCATCCACCACAGTATAATATATATATAGATACAGTACAGAGGCAAAGGACCAAGCACATTGAGATAGACATGCACTAGATCGGGATCTTGGTGCATGAGAAGGTGACATCATTGCAATATTTCCCATCTACAGAGCAAACTGTTGGCATCTTCTCCAAGAGATTCATAAAGAAGACACACCTATCTGAGGAAAATCCTTAGAGTGGGTGACACATGGTGATGAATGATATTCACTTTTAGCTTTTGGCTCCATGTCCATTTTAGAGGGGAGGTTTTGTTCCCATGTGGTTTTCCTTCTTACCTTGGTTATATGGATAAATATTTTTTTGTAAGAGGTGACTTGAGCCTTAGTTTCGAAGGCCTCATTTTTTTATATGGTTACATTAATTCAGGATTAAGGGTGGGTTTTAGAGCATCATACCACCTAGTACCATGGTCACATATCACCTACGACACACCTTCATTTGTTTTTCACTCATGTTGTATGGTCCAAACCTTGGTTATGTTGGCCTCCTAAGGTATTTGGGGGTTTTGGACTAATAAATGCACCCAGGAACCCACATTTTATCATTTAGGAGCTCATGCACCCTAATTAATGACATTTTTATCCTTGGGGCACTCCCACTCCTTAAAAAGGGGAACTGGTTTGACTAGAGGTGCCCATGCATTGTATTTGAGTGTTTTTGGCTCTTTTGGACCATTAAATGTTTCCAAGAGCCACTCCCACTCACCTATGCACTTCGACACACCTAGCCTACCCTTATTTATGACTCAAAATGCTTCACCGATGTTCACATGGCCATTCATGACTGTTTGAGGTGGTTTGGGAGCTCATTGGTCAACCTAGGGTGGCTTGAGGTCTAATCTAAGCCTGCCACATGTATGCCACCAATTTTCCTCCAAAGGATAATGATTTTATCCTATTGTAATATATTAATGTTCCATAAATATTTACATGTTGGAAAATAATAAGAAACTCAGTTATTTGCACCATCTCTATGTGTTAATTTTTCTCATTTTCAGTGTTTTTTGCATATTTTGTGAAATTTTTGAGTTGTGAGGATTCTCTGAGCTCCTATATCTTGTTGTGAATCATATTTTCACACTTATTCCTCATGAGGATCTCTTCAATATTAATATTAACATTCCGGGGCCCTTCTGGTGTGATTGAGAGTGGTGTTTTGGATCCCCCTCACTTATTATGGTCCTCATAGATTTTATTTCATTTTGCATAAGATACATGCCTTAGGTCTGGTTCTTAATTCCAAATGGGTTTCTACTAATAAGGATAGTTGTTGGATTCTAAGGTTGCACATTGTATAGTATTTCAAGATATCATATAAGCTTTGTGTGTTTGCATGGTTGGTGATTTATCAAGGTCTACCTTCAAAATCCCTATTGGCTAAGAGTGGCTTGTATGATAGTATCTACTCTTGTTGTCAAAAGGTAGAAAACGTGAATCATATTATACGGGTATGTACTTTTGTAAGGATTTATTGGGACCGAGTGTAGTCTCTACTGGAAAATGTTCTTTAAGGGAATATTCATTGGAGGGGAACTTTGTTTGGAGATGACATATTAGTGATTCATGACCCTCTTCTTGGTATTTAGAACTATGTGAGAGTTTCTGCAATATTTGTTCTTTGGAAACTTTGTTGTAGATATGTATTTGAAAATGAGCTTAGTTTTGTTACCACGTTTTGTGAATTATGAAGAGATGAAGTTTGTATGTAGCTTCTTGCAAAAGGATCACTATTGATTAAGGATGTAAAACAACTACCCCCCACCTCCTATTCTGATTGTATAACCATTCTAGTTTATCTAAGGATGAGACTATAGGATTATTTTTATATACCATTCTTCACACTATAAGATTCTATGTACTTGGCATTCAATTGCTTATGATATAAACAATTTTGTATATATATAAAGTATATGTAACATCCTCATCCCTCAATTCGACCGGCAAGAGGGTATATTAACTATATCGGGGCCTTTAAAATTCACCCCATAGCCATAATTATGAATTTATAACCATAAAAATATGTGTGTAGGTGTATAATAAAAACATATACAACAGAATTAAAAAAAGAAAATACATACAGACACAACATGAATATATCAACACAATTATCACAAGCATATAAATAAAAATCATTGCACATCAGATATAAAAGAATACTTATCTTTAACAAATAAATCCAAGCAACTAGTCATGTAAGATGATTTTCCACCCAACTGTAGGCAATTTTTACAACATATACTCTTTATACTAATATTCCACACCAAAGTTGGGCTATGAGTCCATCAGGGAGAAGGAAACACCTGTAGGATTCTCTCACTCATCCCATAACCCATTCTGCTCTCTATGCTTAGCTAAAAAATCATTCATAGCTCTACAGGGATCTCACTTAGCCACCAGAGCCATGGCACTCCTTCCAACTTCCCCACTCAACATAAGGAAGGAATTTCCCTTCCCTAATCCAAAGTTCCCTTATGAAATCCAACCTTACAGTACTTACCAAGTGTGCTGTAAGAGTCCATTCCGCTATATGCTATTGGAGAACCTCTTGCAACATTATTTCATGGATTCTAAAGCATCCAGAAGTAGAATAAATCAATGGGTAAAATTTTGTAGCTTTCACAAACTCTATGATCACCTACAACCATATATTTTCCTTCTAAAAATGTAGCTATGTATCCAAATTCGAATCTTCATGGTTCAAAAACAGTCTGGCAATGGTCATGAACAACAATATGAAAACTCTACGTAGTGTAGAAACATGCACGAGAGAATGATCAAAAGAGTGTTGACTCCAAGGAATATACTTGATGGTGAAAAATACAACTAACATAACTTCTAGCCATAGAAGAAAGGACTCCTGGAAGCTAACATAATTGTCACAACCCCCATGCCTCAATAACTGCATGAAGTGACTTTTCCCACCAACCTCACATATTTATTGAATGATTGGTTTTAATAGTCAAGAGAAGGTAATTGAATCATTTAAATCATATGACATAATTTTGGATGAGTTCTAAGGTTGACACTTGGAAATATAAGATTCAATTTCCCATAGGTCCCCTTTCCTCTTCCCATCTGGTGGAATCGTTTCCCCTCTAATGCTCTTTAAACATCCATCTTGGACCATTTTATTATTTTTTAGCATAATATTTACATACATTTCGAATTAGCATGATAAGACAAACATATGGTCCAATACAATATATACATCATGCATGCCTAGCCATTCACTAGTTAGGCCTTGGCCTTGAGCTCCACACTAGGAATCCAGACCAACATATTTACATCATTTGCATAATTTGATTAAATACATTCCAAGTCAAAACTGAGTGTATTACACTAGATTTCAAATATATATATAAATTTATAAATATCACATTTAAAATTATCATTGAAAATAAAATTATACAAGTTTTTTAGTAAAAATGTTTGTAAGTTCCTTCTATTCACCATAATTAGATATTGTAATTCTTCTATATTGTTAAAAGTTTGAAAATTATATAGTATCTTAGGTTCCTTTTAATATATAACATAGGGTTATGATTTAAAAAAAAAAAAAATTCCATGAAAAAACTCATACTTTCCATTCATTTGAACATAAACTAGAATATTCAGTTGCCTTAAGCACAATACAAAAAATTCTTATTCGACAAAAACATGATTTGGTAGCATAGAATTGTAAAATTATTTCACAACAAAGCCAATTGAGTAGAAGAGACTTTAAAAAACAAATATAGGGTCAAAATTCTATATTTTGAGAAGAGACAACAATGCATCCTTTAAACTCTTCTGAATATATAAAATTAGGCTGAAAATCCAATCCTTATTTGGAAAGAAAGTCTCCAATTGAGTTGTCACTCCCTATAAACATGATTGAAACTTATAACATGAAATGCTCCACTAATTAAATTTATATGTTCTACAATTTGAACAAGATCAATATCCCCAACGACCGCAGAATCCTTCATCCAGTTGATAACTAGAAGAGAAACACCAAAAACATGTAAATGAGAGATCCCCCGCTTAATGGCTTGCTGAAGAAGGAGAAAATACGTTGAAACTTAGCCCAATTGTTTGATCCTTCACCCAATTCACCTTTGACATGGAGGAAATTATCCTTCGACAAGTAAAGAGAAATTATGATACCATAGGACCTACTCCCACCTTCACAAGACTCATTAAAAAAACAGGGAGAATATGAAGGGGGTTGGAAATGGTCAATACATATTACTCTCAATGGTTTGATGAATTGACAATGATAATTGAACATAGAATATACTTGAGTGATAATTTGAGGAGTCCGAGGGATCAAACCATGAAATGCAACCTGGTTTCAAGCCATATGAATCCCCCAAGAAACCAAAAAGGGAAGTGATATGAATTCTCTGAGATTCGTTGAAGAGAAAAAATCCTTAAACAAGATTAGATCGAGGGAGCATTCCATGAATCTTTATTCTTTAAAATAACTTCAATTTCCTTCGAAACTAATCTAGAAAATGAGCATTCAAGGAAACATGGGAATTTTGATTCATCAACGATTTTGCATAGTAGGAAAAATCTTGACCCGCTCATATTTAATTTCTAAAACATATCATAGATAAGTACACATTTTGATAATAAAAGACACAAATGAAGGGTACTTTTAGGGGGAGAAACAACCTTCCAATCCTTCTCCCACCACCAAAGCATAACTTGATTTTTGCACCAAATCTCCCACCACCACTGCATAGCTTGATTTTTTCACCAAATCACCCACCACCACTACATAGCTTGATTTTTTCACCAAAACAGGGAGTCATATCCTAGGTGAGTCGAGTAACCTACAATCACATAATTATAGATCTAAACTAATGAATCATCCTTCTCCTTCAGCTTGATGTGGGGTTGAATAATAATTGGACGATGTGAACCCCAATGTCTCTTTCAAGCTCCACCAATCCTTACATCTTTGGGAAACAAATAACCATGGTGCCACCTATTAGTGTTTTGATTGTTATTTTTTCTAATCTAATTATATTGATTAGGATCCTTATCTAAAAGAATAACAAGTACATCAAGATACTCAAGATAGAGCAGATACACAAGACACAAATATTTTCACCGGGGAAACCATAGACTTAGAAAACCCCACAAACTTCCTCAGAATAGTTCTGTCACAAAAACTGTATCACAAGATGATCAAACCCAATAAGAAGAATTATTTTGCAACTATCTATCTCTCCTTCTCTCTGTCTCTCTCTCCTCATGAAAACTTTAGTGAGTGAGTGTATGTATAAATGAGGGAGGGAGCTTCCCTTTTTATACCTTTTAAGTGAATTCCATAATACATGACTGGGGCCAACCTCTTACCCTAATAGGGATGACTTCTCCTATAGAGACTCCAAAAATATATTACATGATGTTACACTGGGGACTATTTCCTTGACTTACAACGGAGGTTGTACCTCAAGGTCCATACACAATAATGACATCCCAAAAGGAGGAAAACACATCTTCGATGGGGATACATCAACATACAATGATAATATACATCAGATCATCTTTTAAAGTTACAAATACATCAACACTCCCTCTTAACTAAGAATTTATTCTCTCTCTCTCCACAGTCATTAGCACATATGGTCTAGTCGTCATCACAAAGTCATCATCATATTTACTTCCATAGTCATCTTCTAGTCGATCATTGAATGGTACTATATATCATATAAAGTTTCTATATATCCATACCTTTTTCATGCTGGGTGTAGGCCTAGGCCCCATCTATAATTCCCCCTTTTTGGATTTTTACTAAAATGCCCAATTTTCCAATTTTTTCACAATTTTGGCTCTTGACTAGTTTTGATGTCTAGACCTCCAAATTGACCCAAATGCTTCTAAATTTTCTCTGAAGGTACATGAATGATAATATAAATTAAATATTATGTTCATGTATATTTTATGACCTCCCAATTACTTCTGCAAACTTTTTTAATGTTCTATTCAAAGTAGGAGTCTTTACTAGCAATTTGGGGCTCCAATTCCCCCTAGGTAATTGCCGGAAATGGATTCACAAATGATCCCAAAGTCACTTGAATTTCTGAAAAGAGGATGGGTGTGTGTAAGGGACATTTTAAAAGTCTCATATGCATCATGGTTCAGTTTATACATTTTTTATGACTCTTTCCAAAACAACTCCCAAGTCACAATTTCGACCCTTGGGGAAAATGCACCAAATCTTCTCCCAATGCAATAAAAATGAGTAAAATGGATTCCAATGATTAAGTACTGAATATGAGACTTGAAATAAAAATTAATTACAGTCCATCCATCATAAATTTATCATAGATACATTCCTCCATTCGAAATAATAAGCATTACCATGGCATATATCAAAATGGAGTGGAAATGGTCGTTGTTTGCTCATTAAAAGTCATTTTGACATACAAATCTTGGGAATTTCGACTTGAAACTTTATGAGAATGAATAAAATATCATATTTAACTTATTAAAATCATAAATGGACAATTAAAGGCTCTCCCAATTCGAAATCATCAGCATTACAATGGTTCACAACAAGTTAGTGGGGAAATGACACTATTTCTTCATTGTTCAACATTTTTACATGAATTATTTTGGGTATTTCGACCTGAGAGTCTTTTTAACATGAAATACAGAGCATATAAATCATCTCATAATATAATTTTCATTATAATCTTCCCCAAAGAGATCAATAGCTCACCCAAAGCGCAATCCCTCCATTGGCATGAATATGGTGTGAAAACTAGAAATAGTTGAGAGAGAGTGATGCAGTAGAAGAATCCACATGATTTTCTATAGCTTACACCTACAAATAAGACTCCATTAAATCTCCATGAAATACCTGAGTGGCCTTTACAAACACCAACTAGGATGGGAATCTTTCACCCTCGAAATTGGCTTCAACAAGAAAACTAGTCATCCACTAGCTCTCACAATTCACAAATGAAAATTTTACAAATGAGAAAAAGAAACTTCTCATGGATGATACCTATATTTTATAAACATTATTGGTATTCTAAGGTTCCAAATCCATCCATAAACCAAATCCAAGTCGAATTGGTGTGGCTGCTCATGCTATGCCATGTGGCCTCTCTCTTCACCTTCCCTCTTCTCCCAAATTTGAGTAGGAGCCTCTTGGAATTATCCAAATCCCAATTTTGACCTCCAAGATAATATATTCAGGACTGACATGTCAGCCTTCCTATCTGACTTGGGTCATAACTGTCATTGAATCTCCATCATTGGTGTCATAGCTGTCATAAATGTAAGGGGAATCTAGCCAAGTGTCCATGAAACTCCCACATGGGGGCTTCAATTTTTGACCAATATCCTATCACTTTAGTTCATATTGTGGGTTTTAAAATTATCAAAAATTGAACCAATATATTGCATGTATTAGGGGGGATGAGGGGTTTAAGGTGGGGGTGGGTAGGGTGGTTTATAAAGATTGAGGTATAAAAAGGGTTGGGGAGAAGGTTTTAATTATTGGGATGGGGTTTCAAAAAAAAGAGTTTGGGTCAATATCTTTGTAAATTAAGAGTATTCTTTAATATCCCATGATTGCACGTGCTATGTGAGAGGTTAACTAAGTGAAGTCCCCGTGAACTCCCATTTGGCTCTTCCTCTCCCATGTAAGTTACAATTCATCCCAAATTAGACCTATGAAGTATATAGACAAGTATATTATCCTTATAATCCATCCAAAAAACATTAGGATTCCCATATATTCGAATTTGCAAGAGAAAGATACCATTTAACATAGGAATTCTAGCTAGTGTGGGCCACATAGTCTCCATGTGTCTTCATGCTCTATTTCCACTTCCATTTTATCTTGTATTTATTTAATAAGATCAATTATTAAATATTTATCCCCTTATAATTTCTAAACATAATTTATTATCCCCCTTATTCCAAATCTCAAAGCTTCCACCCCCAACCTAGGAAACTAGTGATTTTCCTCCTTGGCAATTATTTGACTTTTAGCATCCATTTGACAAATTTCATGAATATGGAAAATGTGATTTGGCCATTGTGATCCAATGCCAAATTTGGGACATTACAAATCCTCCCTTCCCAATATTGCTTGTCCTCAAGCAATTTCAAACATGGTTGTTGAAGAACCTGCTTTCTGTATGATTCTTTGAAGTTGCCACTAAGCTTCCCACTTTGAGTCTTTGAGATTCCATGAATATTTCAGAGAGGAACCACCATGCTTGCTGCTGCACTAATCTGATTAACATCACCTTATTAAGTGGGGAATCCATCTCCCATATTGCTTATTTCCCAAAGAATTTGAAATCAATCGGACTAAAAACTATACCAGGGTCCCATTGCTTGCATTGCACTCTAATAATTAAGAGTGCTCTCCAACCCATACCATTTGAAAAGAGAATTCTTGGATCTCATTTTCTTGTATGCATTATTCCAAACATCATGAGTGCATAATATATATCATCAAAGTATATAAAAACATAATAAGAATGTACATCAAGGAGGTGCCTCACCAATAAATCATGAAAGTGATTACACTTCCCAACGAATAGACTACCATTTGCCAAGTGCATACAAGATTCAAGTGACCAATCAAATATGATCCAAGGACATAGGTGAGGATCCCATGTCCCACTATTCTTCTCCAAAGATATATAATGTGCATCAATATAATAATCCATGTGTTCTTTCATCCAAGGAGTGAATGAAGAACCTCCACAAAAATCTGAACCAAATAATGAGCAAAGAAAACATGAAGACTTCAAGTGGATCAAAGAAGTCTCATCAATACACCCATGAATATGTATATCATCATGAAATAACATAGGATTTTTCTTCCAATAATAATTTTCTTCAATCACATATCTCTTCACCCAAGTGTGTGATTAAGTTCCTCCAACATCAAATAGACTAGGCAAGGAG
Source organism: Pseudotsuga menziesii (assembly GCA_001517045.1). Classification (NCBI taxonomy): domain Eukaryota; kingdom Viridiplantae; phylum Streptophyta; class Pinopsida; order Pinales; family Pinaceae; genus Pseudotsuga; species Pseudotsuga menziesii. The sequence continues at coordinate 781,537 of LPNX010557563.1, forward strand.
CAAGGGAAATCATGAGTCTCCAAGTGACTCAAGTGAACATCATAGGTGCACCCATGTAGATGTGTATAATCATAATGTAAAAAAAGATGCTACTTCAAATGTAAATAATATTTTTCTCTAATAATTCCATCATCAAAAGGACAAATAGAATTTTGATTCTCTTCATGTGGCACCATAAAAAAAAACCTTTCACCCATACTTCATTAGGATGACTGCTGCAAAATTTAGAAGTGTAGGATGTAGGAGAAAGAACCAACTCACCCAAATGATCAATGAGTGAAAAATTGTCATAATGTGAAGGATCCATAGGGGTATGATTATTCACCTCCCTAGAAAATGCAAAAAATTCCTCATGGGTTGGTTCCAAGGTGGTGGAATTATGCACTTATTCAAAAATTGTGTAACCATTTTCAAGAGGCAACTCAAGTTCCTCTTCCACCATTACTGGTGATTGGATATCATCACTATAATCCTCAAGCACATCAAGAACTTGCAATTTTTCATGTTTCTCATGATCCATCATGTCATGAGAATCCTCCAAGAAATCTACCTTATGAAAATCTGAAACATCGGAGGAAAAACAAGTGTCTTGCAACTTTTCAAGAAGTTGTTCATTTTGAATTGTGAGCTTATCAATAACTTCATTATTCTTCAAGTAGGATTCATGTAACCATTCAATAATATCAATGACATTTTTTCTATCAAAAGCAAAGACATGAAATTACCTTTGATGTTGCACATTGTTCTTTGAATCTTCTCCATGTCTTCAAGGAATGATGGCTCCTTCAAGGAAGTAGCTCTCCAACAAGAATTTGATACCAATGCTTGAGTGTCATGGAGTATGCTAAGGGCCTCTTGGATCTTCTTTTCATTCATATTTAATGACCCTTCAAGAAAATGAGGCTCTTGCAAATGAACCTCCTCATATTCTTCCTTCTTGCTTGGACCAACTTCATGAAGCTCAAGTGGTGATGGGGAAGTTGATCTTGTTTCGTCTTCAACTGCTACAAGGTCTTCATTTTCATGTTTAATGGAATTTTGGCTTGCAGAAACATTTTTAAATCTCATCTCTATGTCACCAACATAGATTTGTGAGCACCCATCGGTAGGTACTCCTTCATAGTTCAAGCATCCATCAGTAGATGCTCTTTGTTTCATTTCCAAGGTAGCATGTGTCTCAAAATTATCTTCAGTATTTTCAAAAAAAAAATATTCATAATCATGTGATGTCTCTTCATATTTTTCAGAGTCACTTGGGAGTGAATTTTTATCATCTTCATGTACTACTTCTTCTACTCCACCTATTTCAGAACTAGGTGGTTGATGGGTCTCCTCCTTTTGCTCTTTCAAACAAGCCGATGCATTTTTCTCCTTGGTTTTCTTAAAATCAATATATTTTTCCCAACTTTGGATAGCCAAAGATTCAAATAATTTCATAATATTCTTGGTAATTTCTTCAAATATAGGTTCCATGCTTTTTATTATCTCCTCACCATCATATGAGGTTCTCTTTTCATGCCTACTCATAGTTTCCAAAAAAATGCCTTCTTCTCCTACTTTTTTTTCCTCTTCAACAAAAGCACTTTTGGTTACAATATATAATGGTGATACCTGAATTATTGTAATAATAAATATCAAACCACATAAGGTGCCAATATCATGCTCTGATACCATTGTAATATCCCCTTTTTGTATTTTTACTAAAATGCCCAATTTTCCAATTTTTTCACAATTTTGGCTCTTGACTAGTTTTGATGTCTAGACCTCCACATTGACCCAAATGCTTCCAAATTTTATATGAAGGTACATGAATGATAATATAAATTAAATATTATGTTCGTGTATATTTTGTGACCTCCCAGTTACTTCTGAAAACTTGTTTAATGTTCTGTTCAAAGTAGGAGTCTTTACTAGCAATTTGGGGCTCCAATTCCCCCTGGGTAATTGTCGGAAATGGCTTCACAAATGATCCCAAAGTCACTTGAATTTATGAAAAGAGGCTGGTTATGTGTAAGGGAACTTTTCAAAGTCTCATATGCATCATGGTTCAGTTTACACAGTCTGTTATGACTATTTCCAAAACAACTCCCAAGTCATAATTTTGACCCTTGGGGAAAATGAACCAAATCTTCTCCCAATGCAATAAAAATGAGTAAAATGGCTTCCAATGATTAATTAATTAACATTAGAATTGAAATAAATATTAATTATAGTCCATACATCATACATTTATCATATATACATTCCTCCATTCGAAATAATAAGCATTACCATAGCATATATCAAAATGGAGTGGAAATGGCCATTGTTTGCTCATTAAAAGTCATTTTGACATACAAATATTGGGAATTTCGAATTGAAACTTTCTGATAATGAATAAAATAGAATATTTAACTTATTACAATAATAAATGGACAATTAAAGGCTCTCCCAATAAGAAATCATCAGCATTACAATGGTTTACAACAAGATAGTGGGGAAATGACACTATTTCTTCATTGTTCAACATTTTTACATGAATTCTTTTGGGTATTTCGACCTGAGAGTATTTTGAACATGAAATAAATAGCATATAAATCATCACATAATATAATTTTCATTATAATATTCCCCAAAGAGATCAATAGCTCACCCAAAGCGCAATCCCTCCATTGGCATGAATATGGTGTGAAAACTAGAAATAGTTGAGAGAGAGTGCTGCAATAGAAGAATCCACATGATTTCCTGTAGCCTAAACCTACAAATAAGACTCCATTAAAGCTCCATGAAATACCTGAGTGGCATTTCCAAACACCAACTAGGATGGGAATCTTTCACCCTCGAAATTGGCTTCAACAAGAAAACTAGTCATCCACTAGCTCTCACAATTCACAAATGAGAAAAATCTTATTCTCATGGATGATCCCTATATTTTATAAAAATTATTGGTATTATAAGGTTCCAAATCCATCCATAAACAAAATCCAAGTCGAATTGGTGTGGCTGCTCATGCTATGCCATGTGGCCTCTCTCTTCACCTTCCCTCTTCTCCCAAATTTGAGTAGGAGCCTCTTGGCCTTCTCCAACTCCCAATTTCAACCTCTAAGATGCTCTATTCAGGCCTAAAATGTCAGTATGTCAGTATTTCAGCCTCTATATCTGACTTGGGTCATAACTGTCATAGAATCTCCATCATTGGTGTCATAGCTGTCATAAATGTAAGGGGAATCTAGCCAAGTGTCCATGAAACTCCCATTTGTCTCTTCCTCTCCCATGTAAGTTACAATTCATCCCAAATTTGACCTATGAAGTATATGGACAAGAATATTAGCCTTATAATCCATCCAAAAACATTAGGATTCCCATATATTCGAATTTGCAAGAGAAAGATACCATTTAACATAGGAATTCTAGCTAGTGTGGGCCCCATAGTCTCCATGTGTCTTCATGATCTATTGCCACTTCAATTTTCTCTTGTATTTATTTAATAAGATCAATTATTAAATATTTATCCCCTTATAATGTCTAAACATCATTTATTGTCCCCCTTATTCCAAATCTCAAAGCTTCCACCCCCAATCTATGAAACTAGTGATTTTCCTCCTTGGCAATTATTTGACTTTTAGCATCCATTTGACAACTTTCATGAATATGGAAAATGTGATTTGGCCATTGTGACCCAATGCCAAATTTGGGACATTACACCATCCAAGTCTTCATCATATCTACAAGCAAGTCATCGCATAGGTACAACCTAGGACCATTCTTTACATTTCCATGGCAATAACATGTGTCTCCTACCGTCATCTTGACATATCTAGATCATCTCTTTGTCTTGTGAAAAACAAAACACAACACACAAAGTACACAGAGCACAACCAAAATGCATACCACCTGCATTCTACCAACATAGGAACATGTCGATACATAACTTGCATCTACCACTATGTGAGAATCACCTAGGAGCACACCAAGTGCATTATGTCTCTCTGCGGTCAACCTGCGTTCTACAAAATATAGGAGAACTGCCTAGGTGCACACCAAGTGCCTTGTGACCTCATCATCTTCAACATGGGAACACACATACACAAGGACTGATTACGAACAAAAAACATGTGTACCTTGCCAGGATATTTTATGTTCAGGTCAACCTCAAGCACTTATTACATACGAATAAACTACGTCCAAGATATTTTTCGTTCAGACAACCTTCTAGGACTAATTGCATCTGAGCAACCTGCGTACCACACCAGGACTCTCTATTTACACTTGGAAAACCTACAGGACTGATTACATCTAAGAAATCTATGTACTAAGCTAGGACTCTCTATTTACACTCGGATAACCTATACCAAGATTGATTAAGTCCAAGGATAACCTGTGAGCTTCTCCATGACTGATTACATATGAGGACAACCTGTAGGATTGATTACACCCGAGAAACCTATGTACTACGCCAGGACTCTCTATTTATGCTCGAAAAACCTGTCTCATTTACCATGTGAGATATCATGCATCTGCGTGTTTTGGTCTATTGTCATCTTCTAGCATAGGAACACATCATGACTAATTGCATCCAAGGATAACCTGCGAGCTTCACCAGGACTGATTACATATGAGGATAAACTACAAGACTGATTACGTCACTAAGACAACATGTATCTATGACTATACTAGAACTCATCACTCCCTCTTTCGATGGGTATCATTATGGATCACACCAAGTATTTCTATGAAGTACTTAAAATTCACTCTGGCTAGAGCCTTGGTTAATACGTCGGTTATATGCTCATGTTTTTCCACGTACTAGAGATTTACTGCTCCTCTATGAACCATATCCATGATATGGTGTAACTTGATCTCTATGTGCTTTGACTTGTCATGGAACAATGGGTTCTCCAATAGCTTCATGCAACTTTGATTGTTGCAGAAGATACAAGTCACTTCTAACTATAGATCAAACAAATCAGACAGTAGCTTTCGTAGCCATACTGCTTCACAACTAGCCAATCAAGAGGCAACATACTCTACCTCGACTATACTTAGTGCCATGCAGGACTACTTCCTGCTAAACTAGGAGATCATGCTAGATCCCAAGCTGAAGCAGCAACCTGAGGTGCTCTTCCTATAAGTGGCGCTACTTTCCCAATCCGAATCAACATAACTGTGTAGGTTAATTTTTTGATTCGCATCATACTTGAGCCCATAATCCACTGTACAATTTAGGTACCTCAATACATGCTTTGTAGCAACTAGGTGAACATGTCTCAGATCCATCAAGAACTGGCTCAGGGTGTTCACAATAAAGCATATGTTTGGTCTCCTATTCGTCGAGTACATCAATGAGCCAATCATCTGACGATACATCATGGCATCAATTGACTCTAATGAAGCATCATATAGAAGCTTCAAGTTTGATGTCATAGGTGTGGTTATCTCCTTGCATTCCAACATTTTGAATCTCTTTAGAATATCCATTGTGTACTTTCCTTGACCAAGGAAAATCCGATCTGCACTTTGCCACACCTCCATGCCTAAGAAGTAGTGAATCATCCCTAGGTATTTCATTTTGAAATCAGTAGCAAGTATCCTCTTTGCATATTTAATGAGTTCGTACTCTCTCGTCAGGAAAATGTCATAGACATATAGTAGGAGCATCATTGGTCTTTCTCCTTCAACCTTGAAGTAAAGGTTGGAATCCGCTTTACTCTTAGTAAAGCCTAGGCTCATCAGGACACTATCTCTGTTTTCATACCATGTCCTGGGTGCTTGTTTCAATACGTACCCAACATTCTTCAATTTGCACACATGAGTATGCCTGTCACGTGTCTCGAATCCCAATGGTTGTTCTATATACACTTCCTCCTCGACTACACCATTCAAGAATGCTGTCTTGACATCCATCTGGTGTATCTTCCATCTCATAACTGCAACCAATGCAAGTATAGATATAATGGAAGTGTACCTCGCTACTAGTGCAAATTTATCCTCATAGTCTATGCCTTCTGTTGGGCTTGGGGAAAGCCCACAAGGAATAAGCGCACATAAAGAAACACGCAAGAATCATGTCACCGTGCAAGTGCAAGAAAGGAAAAGGAAGCACGTGGTTGGTATAGAGGGAACCTGTGCATGACAAGAATGCTACGTAGAAGAAGGAATAGTCACAAAAGAGGTCACCAGCGTGGAAAAGGGGAATTGCACAGAAAGGAAGATGTTGTAGGGTAAAATAGTAGCACAAGTGCATAATAACGACCGAAAGCGATAGGGCGATTGTGGGTGCTGAAGTTGGCTTAAAGTCGGCAGATGCCACATGAGTGAATGCATGCTATAAGTAAGGTTGTTGGTGCCTCGTGTCAAGTCATGATCACCACAGCTGTAGCCTAAGGGGCGGCTGATGGTGACAGTTAACAGACTTCCTGTATGCAGTCGACCCTGCATGGTCATGTAAAATAGTATAAATAGGAGGGATTCAATAGTTAGAAGGTTGCTTTTTAGTTGGTTTTCCAAGAATGGTTAGTTGTTGTTTACTTTCAGTTGCTTTTGAAGGGTTAACAAAGGAGAGATACCTGAGAGAGCAGAGCGAAGAGGAGAGCCTTGAGTGGTAGATTAGTAGGAAGTCTACAGGATGCAGTTGGGGTTAGTACAGTAGAAGGGAATCTCTGCTAGAGAGGTGCAGATGCTAGAGAGGTTGATCCAGGCCATGTGTAGATCAGTAGATGGTAGCAGTAGATTAGGATAAATAAGACAGAGAGCATGAGAGCAAGAAATAGTCTGAGCTAAAAGCTAGATCTAAGACAGTTTGCAGTCAGATGCAGGCTGAAGACGCCATATATTTCTCATGCTAGATGAAGAGCTCCTTGTGGTTTTTCCTAGATGGGTTTCCACGTGAACTCTCCTGTGTGTTGATGAGTGAACGTGTATGGTTGTTTATGTTCTAATTATGTTTCTATTTATGTTTATGATGCAAGTCCTGTTACGGTTGAATGAATGCCGCACTATCAATAAAATTTCGAATGCATGAATATGTTAGTATGCATTGCTTTTGAGTATTATCTTATGTTTATGGTGCAATCGTTGTTGTGCATCTGTTATATTGCGCCTGTCTGTTAGCATGCTTTTATATTCAGTTATGGTTAAAGTATTAAGGCTGAATCTGTGTCGCGCAGTTAGTAGTTAATAAGATATATGCGCTATGAGCGATACAGTTTGGCGAAAATGTCCCCATCCTTACAAGGGACTATAATCCCTTGACAAATCATGGAAACATGGTTCTGATGGTTACCCATTGAAGAGATATCTTGGGTGAGACTACGCCTACTCTGTGGGCATTGCCGACGGGGCTTGCTCTGTCGGGCCGGTATCTCAGGTGTTTGTTGGGTTGATGGGCTACGCAGAACCTAGGTTGCACAAGTTAGGAAAATTTACCAACAAATGGTTCTGTTGCCGGGACCTTATTGATCAAAATGAGGGAAATGTTATGGCACCTGACCAAGAGTGAAGTCGAGGATTGGCTAGAGTCGAAGACGTTGGTGTTTGCGCTGAAGGAAAGCGAGGGTTCGCAGCTGAGCCCTGAGAACTGGATACAATGATATCTATCTTCGGATGTCCATGAGATTTTCTTCGTAGAATTCCCCATTATATTGCAAGAATGGTTGTCAGAGTTAGTGACCCAGCAGACTAAATTCTAGAGAAGAGGGGTAGCTGGGTGGAGTGACAAGCTAACATAAGAAGTAGCACAAGTAAGTAAACCTATTTCCAGAGCTGTTGATTTTTGGATTGATAGCATATTAGAACGATATGTTACTGAGTTTGTTTTTGAATCGATAACCTCGTATAGCGAGGCAGAGAGACATTTTTTCCAAGGACCTCGAGGAAGGTACCTTATGTCTATAAATCTATGGATTAAAATGCTCCTTTATGAAAAGGGTATTTTACAACTCAGTGATTGAGTCACGGAGTCTGTGAAGGGGATATGCTGTGTAAGATTTAGGAATAATATGGAAGGTAGTAAGAAGAAATGTTCCCAGAAATCTCAGAGGATGAGTTGGACACTGGATTCTTAAGAAGCAGAAGGAGGTTCCGGTCAAGGAAGAGGAGTAAGGTAGCAGGAGGCAGGAGAGCTTATGGCCTGCCTAGGGAAGGTGAATATGGATGTGAGTCACACCTAGATGAAGGTTCCTATGATGAAGAGGAGGAGTATATTCCAATTTCTGAGAGAGTAGAATCGGAAGAGTCTGCAAAGGCGCCAAGGACAGGACGTGACTACGACATTCCAGGAAGATCACCTGAAGTGAGACCTAGAAGTTCCTCACCTGAACAGCCTGTGAACACTAGTAGTCCTAGTGTCGGGACTGGTGTGCAAGGAATCCCATCAGTGACCCCAGTAAATCTAGTGAATCCAGGGAATCCAGCGAACAACCCCGATGCCACCCTAATGGCGGGGACAGACGTTAGACTACCCACATTTAATGGGAATGGAACAGAGGATCAAGAACAACACTGGTTCCTTTGGGAAGTAGTATGGATGGTTCACCTTGTTATTAATGAGGACATTCGAAAAGAACAAATGATTACAACTTTGTGGGGCCAAGTGCTAGATTGGTTTATGAAGTACTATGTAGTACTGTTGGGGCAACCACAGAGGACTCTTGAGGAGATTCGACGCGCAATGACCTCGAAGTTCAGAAAGCCACAATCTGAGTCCCAATGTATAATTGAGATCAAGGGGATTAAACAAGATCCAGTAGAAATAGTATGGGACTTTGATCAACGGTTCAAAATGATGATGGCCAAATTAAGCTTCCAGATTTTAGACGTGCAACATAAAGAGTGGTTTATTGCTGCACTACTGCTACACATTAGAGGACCACTCATGCATCAAAAGATTGTGACGCAAACGGAGGCACTGGAGTTGGAAATGAAGCTAGAGGCTTCACCTATTGGAGATGGCACCACAAGAATGATACAAATTCAGTCACAATTGGCTAATCTGACGATTCAACTCCAGGACATAAAAAGAGGAAAAGAGGTGCAGGAAGACCTCTGGTGTATGCGATGCTGGACAAATGGGAATAACAAGGATGACTATCTGGATTACATGAACTACATCTCGTCTGGTACACTGAATCCATTGAGTACCCAAGGGCTGCCCTGGTGCAACGTATGCCAGACTAGAGGACACCGCAACATAGATTGCATGTTCCTGCAGAAGACGGTATGTACCCCAGCTAGTTTGTATTGTAAATTTTGTAGATTTGTAGGCCATGATGAAAAAGATTGTAGGGCCTACCAACTTCTAAGAGAGAAGATGGTAGATGCATATCTAATGAAGACTGAGGAGTAAATAAAGATTGAACAGGTTGCACCTCAGTTTCAGGATGTGCCTCAGTTTCAAGATGCGCCTCAGTTTCAGGCTGCGCCTTGGTTTCAGATGGCACCACGGTTTCGGAATACGACCCCGTATAGCCCATATCAACAACAGTATCAGCAACTGCAATACCTGCTGCAACCACCTCAACCTCAGTTGAGGGGGGGTGAAAATTACAAGGGCCGAGGAGGAGGAGGATTTGGGTGAGGAAGAGGGCCAGTGGTCTGCTACAATTGTGGAGTGTAGGGACACTATGCTAGAGACTGCCCTGAACCTGTGAAGACTTTCTCATATTGCAAGCAAGAGCACAATGTGGAGAAATGTTCGTAGCTTATCTCTTGATGGAAAGCTCAAACGGTTGGAGCAGCTAACACAGCACCAAATCCTGCACCCATTGCTCCCAACCCGAATGCTAATGCGAACATACAAATGATAGTCGCAAAACCACGAGAACCAACTGTAGCAATGGTAACAAGGGGAGGTGCTACAACGGGTGTAGATCAAGCCACGTAGATAGAGCTGATGGTGCAAGTACAACCACATGTATGACCCACCTCACAAAAGAAAACATCGCTTGATGTTCAAGAGCAGAAGAACATATTCATGGATGTACACCCAGAGTTCATAGGGAAAAAACAACCATCCACCTCAGGCCAAGTGAAAGATATGCCTAAGAGATTCTAGAATATATTCAAACAACAGATTGCAAGCAAGAGTACAAATAAGTTTAGTAAGCTCAAACCATTCTTGTCAAGTTGTTTGGTGCTAATCCAGAAAAAGGATGCACTTGTAGAGTTGGAAGTATTGATAGAGACGCTTTTGGAGGAAGACCCGCCAGCAAAGAAGGTTAACAGTGTCAAGACCAAGTTCAAAACGGGACGCAGAATCAAGATGTCTGTGCAAATTGGTGATTATGACATGGACTATATCATCCTTGACCTGGGATCTAATGTTAACATTTTAACGCACCATATGTGGGAAATAATGGGAAATCCACCCCTAGGATGGTCCCCAATTCAATTAATGCTTGCTAATTAGGCAAAGGTCCTACCCATTGGTAGGCTGAGTCAAGTCCAAGTGGATATTGAAGGATTGTGCACTTTTGTGGATTTCAAGATCATCAATATAGTAGATGATACTAACCCATATCCTGCACTGCTGGGGATTGATTAGTGGATGGGAAATCAAACCATTATAAACTTCAAAAGAAGGATCATATCATTTGAAGATGATGAGATGAGGGTAGTTGCACCCCTCGATCCACTGGAAGGATAGAGATACGTTGAAACTATGTTCAACGAAGGGTAGGGTGATCAACTTGACAACAATCTATAATGTCACTGCCCTTAAGGAGGATTACATTAATCCTACTACGGATGGTAAACTGAGCTAGAGATGGATGATTTCATGTACATCAGACTCAGGGGAGGCACTTGAGAACTAGCAGAACCGATTACATGAAGTCTCTATGAGGAGATGTGTCAGGATAACTAAGTTTGTCTGATGAGTGGGAAATCAGTCGTGGCCACTACCTACATATGAAGGATTGCCTAACTTGGCAACATTCTTGATCGAGTTTGAAGAATTAGTAACAGAGCTGCAACAACTATCTGCACTGGACTTTGCACTAAAAGCTACACCCGCTGTTACGGAGAGAAATTCCTATGGCTTGGGGTACCACAATAGACAGCTAGACTCCAGAAATCAATCTTTCCCAATATGCAATAGAAATAAACAATCTAACACTAAAGGATTGAACCTCGTACCTTATTCCGGACGGTTGTAGTAGATCCCCGTTGAGCTTTCCAAACTTCAGCTTGAATTGTTATAGCACGTCCTCAACAACAAGTAAACAATACAAGCATACTATATTTCATGGTGTTAGATCTATTCTAGCATATATAATCAATAATGTAAAAGCATTTGACATATTCCAATGGAAACGATATTCATTCAAATACACATTACTGGACAGGAAAAGATATTTCTATTAATAAGAATCAGAGATTACAAGTGACAACCTCTGACGGCACGTCTGCGAATCGGAGAAACTGAATCCCCCACTTGGGCCTCCACCATCTCAATCCTCCATCACTTCGATAGCAAGCTTACTAACAAATGGAAAGCTTGGGAAGAACACAACAGTGCTCCAAGGGACAAAGGGATGCAGACTCAAGCATAAATCTTGGCAACAATGGACTATAGTTTTGTTACTCTCAAAGTTCTCTTATGCTTTCAATGTACCAAGGAGTTCCTTAGATAGCTTTTCAAAGGGATATTGAAAGGTCGAATCTGTGTGATCTCAAGGCATATGGAAGGCCAGGAGTCATATGAGTCGGATCCAAGTCAAGGAAAACTCCAAATTTTTTTGGACTATGCACACATCCCGATGTACGCGACTATCGAGGGAATATCCGCGTATGTACGCGGTTATCGGGGAAAAAGCCGCGTATATCAATATTCTAATGTTTTTAGGGATGATCAAGGTAACATCAAAAGATATAAAGTGGTCCAAAGGGGCTACTGAGTCTGCAGCGGGACAAGGGAAGGCCATACAATGTGTGATTCACCTAGTGTGGTGAAATCCGCTATAACACCCACGAGATGGTGGGGTACACACAAAAGCTCGATAACGGAATGGCTGCACTGTGGACACCTACTGGAAGTAAGGTTCAGAGATGAGGTCACAACTGTGAGACACAAAGGTATACATGGTTATCAGACCCTATTGAACATTTGGAGCAATGTTCCACAACGTTTTCGAACTACCCGCGCTAGGAATGGGTTCACCACTTCATTCATACTCTCGAAATGGCACCAAGAGGCTGGTATGCATCTATGGAGCTACGCCAAGAAACAAAAGAATGGGAAAAGGTTGTGCATAATTTCACATACACCTTCCAGTTCACAGATGAGCAACCAACAGTGGATATAGAGCTAAAGGCTATTAAGGAGAAGATATTCGGAGATCCTGTTGGAGGTTGCATATTCTCAACCTTGCACTAAGAATTCCCACCAGTGCTGTGAGACAGTTCAGCAATAGATGACATGCTATAACCTCTCCGGATATCCATAGGATGATCTAAATAACATCAATATTCCAGAGTCGAAATGATCACATGAAGTAGAAGGAAGAAACATTTCTAGTGAGCAGTTCATCAAGTCGCTAAAGATCAAGAAAGTTAACATTGGGTCGGAGGACAATCCGAAATTTTCTAACATTGGAGACTATTTGGACGAAGAGACAATAGCCAAAATTACTAATCTATTACATGAATTCCAGTACCTATTCTCGACGAACTTCAAGGAAATGAAGGGGATAGTGGAAGATTTGGGCAAAATGAAAATTCCACTTAAGCCCCATGCAAGACTGATAAAACAACGCCTATAGAGACTAAATATACGCTATAAAGAAAAAGTGAAAGGATAACTAGATCACATGCTAGAAGAAGGAATCATTGAACCTATTGAAGAGTCGGAGTGGATAATCCCTATAGTGATTTAGGGCAAGAAGGAAATTACATGCGAGGTCAAGATTTGTGTCGACCTTAGGAAGCTAAACGATGCCTGCTTACATGATCCATTCCCAACACCATTCACAGATGAAGTCTTGGAGAGCGTCGATGGACAAGAAATGTACTGACTCACAGATGGATTCTTGGGCTACCATCAAGTCAGAATTACACAAGAGGACCACCACAAGACAACCTTTGTAACAGAATGGGGATGATACCAATACACGGTAATGCCCTTTGGACTTAAAAACGCCCCTGCTATTTTCTCTAGAATAGTAGTTTCCGCTTTTAAATATTTCATTCATAGGTTTCTTGACGTATATTTTGATGACTAGACAGTCTTTGATATGGTGAGAGATCATATTGAGAATCTGCGCATGATGCTAGAAAGGTGTCGCCAGTATCAAATTGTGCTAAATTTAAGAAAATGCATATTTTGCACACCATTTGGTATACTGTTGGGTCATGTAGTATGCCGCGACCAGATCCTGGTCGATCCCATGAAGGTGGAAATTATTCTGGACCTGCCACCTCCTACATCGGTCACACAATTAAGATCCACATTAGGACATACTGGATATTATTGAAAGTTCATAAGAGGGTATGCAGAGATCACTACCCCAATGGAGAAGTTGCTGATGAAGGAAGCCAAATTCGAGCGGAATAAAGATTGTCAAGGAAGTCTGGATAAGCTGAAGCACAAAATGGCCACTAAGCCAATATTGATATTCCCAGATTGAAAAAAATAGGTCCATGTACATGTTGATGCGACATCAGTTGCGCTTGGTAGTATTAACACAACCAGGAGAGGGTGCAATTGACCACCCAATTGCATTTGCAAGCAGGAAATTCTCAACAGCAGAGAAGAAATACACCACAACTGAGAGAGAAGGGTTTGCAACAGTCTATGCGCTACAAAATTTCATACATTATCTATTGGGTGGACACTTCAAAATGTTCACCGATCATTCTACGCTGAAGTACCTAGTCAATAAGCCAGTGTTGGGGGGGGGGGAATCTGTAGGTGGATCCTCCTATCTCCTATCTCAAGAATTTGACTTTGAAGTCATTGTAAAGCCAGGCCGACTGAATGTTGGGCCAGACCACTTGTCACGCCTTGAAAGTGGTGAGGAACCAAACAGCTTAGAGGATAATCTACCTGATGTGCAGCTATTTTCTATCGACATTGTCGATAAAGAATTTGATGTTATTATACTCTTATTGAATACAGGCTATGCGCCTGACGATTATACGACATGGAAAAAGAAACAACTAGTTTTCAAGGCTGCAGACTACATGATAATTGGGGGACAACTGTGTAAGTTGGGACTGGATGAAATACTACGCAGATGTATCTTTGATCATGAAAGGCAATGGGTAATGGCTGAAGCACATGCGGGTGTCTCGGGAGGACACTACGCTGGGAAGGAAACGGTGCACAAGATTTTGCAAGCTGGACTCTGGTGGCCAACTGTACATATGAATACAAGGGAATACTGTCATGCCTATGATAAGTGTCAAATAATGGGGAAACCATCATGGTGTGATGAAATGCCACTTGTGCCACAAATTACACTACAGGCCTTTGATAAATGGGCAGTGGATTATGTCGGCCCTATTAGTCCACCAAGGAAACGTACTGGTGCGTGCTATATTATAAGAGCTACAGATTACTTGACAAGTGGGCAGAATCGACACCTGTGAAATATTGTACCACAGCAATTGCGACAAAGTTTCCTTTTGAAAATTAGACACAAGGTTTGGTTTCCCGAATATCCTTATCAGCGACCAAGTTACACATTTTGTAAATAAGCTAATTGTTGAATTGGCTGCAGAATTCCAAATCCAACACAAGAAGACAACACCCTAGCATCCTCAAGCAAATGGTACTATTGAGGCCTTCAACAAGATACTGTAGAATGCCTTGACCAAGGTCTATAATGTGCGCATAGATGATTGGGACTAGAAAGTCTCAGCAGTATTATGGGCTTACAAAACAACATGCAAACGACTCACTGGATACACTCCTTTCTGTTTAGTCTATGGACAAGAAGCAGTCGTGCCCATGGAGTAAATTGTGCCGAGCCTACGAATTGTTGTGCTAACAGAGATGACAGATACCGATGTCGTAGAATAAAGACTTGCGTAGCTGGTTCAAATGGAGGAGAACGCTTCACTGCGGGCTTCCATCAAAACATGGAAAAACAACGACAGAAAGTGTGGCATGACCGCCACATCAGAACAAAACAATTCAAATTTGGTGGACTTGTTCTGATGTACGACAACAAGTTCTTCAAGAACCTAGGTAAGCTCAAAACACACTGGCTATGCCCATATGTGGTTGCACACATTACTGAAGCTGGCGTGGTAAAACTACATATGTTGGATGGAACACCAGTTGCGGGTATGATAAACGACAGCTGATTAAAACCATACCGTGATGACTACGGCACGGTCCCATAAGTCCGAGGCGCGCATCAAAAAAAAATAAAAATCTAAAGGGAGGAGAGCAGCAAGAGAAGCATCTCCAGTGCAACCTGGCGCGGGAAAAGGAAGTTGCGTTGAAAAATGGTGCACTATAAACCTGCCAACAAACCAGTTAAGAGACAACTGGCGGGAAGTGGCAGACAGCTAGCAGACATTGACTGACCATTAAATGCACATGAATCCCAAAAAGATTTGGTGCTAGCGATAGCTCAGTAGCATTAATTTGGAAAGTCCGAGGGGAATGACAGTGTTCTTTTTGGTCCCATCTGCCGTATTATCCTTAACTGCCATGGAAAGTACATAATTGAACCTAAGTGTGCGAGTAAAGGTGAAGAAAAACGATCCCATGAGATCCATCAGATGGCCGATCATGGCGCCCAGTCACAGCTTGGATTCCCGGTCACCTATAAATAGCAGTTACCTCTATCATTGTAACCTTTACAATGCCTTACAAAGTCAAGAAACCAGAGAGCTGAGCCTGCTAAGTGAACCAGAACCCTCCTTCAGAACCGAAGCCCATGCTCGTTGATTTATCCAGTAATATTGAGGACTCAACTGCGTCACCAGCCTCACCCTACCCGATATTGGAAGTGCCAAATGTCCCTGAACCTAGTTGGTCGAGCAAGAAGATGAAGAAGACGCAGCCTAAGCCAAAAGCACCTCCGAAGCTGAAGGCACCTCCAAGGCCGCCACGCCCAAAATTGGTAGGAGGCCAACAACTACAGTCACCTGCAACCCAGCCACCAGCACAACCGGCTAAGGCACAAGTTTTTGTGTCTAGAGCCCCATCGAGTGAAGACCTCCCCACTTCCTCTGGCCCTGTAGCGAGAATACCCAAGGCCCACCGAGCTGACCTGGTTCTACCACCACCACCACCACCAGATACAGGGCTTACTGATGAAGAAAAGAACTTACTGCCTCCATATGTATCATTGAGGGTTCCAGGATCCACACAAGTGACAGTGGACGCATAGGAATTTCTGGAAGATCCCACCATTCCAGAAGGCGTCCCATGGTCCTCGAATACAATCACTCCCAAACTTTGGGACTTGAATTTTGAAGACTACAACACCAAGAAACAGGAGGACCTGCCCATAAATTGGTTCATGGTCATGGTGCCTGGTGAACCGCTGAATACAGATGTCGTTTCTGCACTGGAGTGGGGGCGCGGATTGGAGCAGTCATGAATCTTAAATCTTCTTCTTATGCCACATTTTGGCTGCACTACCTCGGTCAGGATGCATGTAAAAAAACTTTTGGTATGCTTCCATGGAGGCTACCTCTGGCTGGACAAGCCGTATGAGGTAATGGTCGACCTGGTCTCGGCCATCATGGGTCTCCCATGGCAAGGAGTCGACCCGACCCCATACCTACATAAGGACGGGGAAAACATGGATATGAATGACACGAAGAGCAAGTACCAGCTTCTCTGCAGCGAAAAGGGCTTCCTTATTAGCTTGATCAATGACGCAGTTGTAAGGGCCGCAACAAAAATCTTGTGCAGTAAGGTTCTGTGCAAGATGAGGCCTACTGAATGCACTGCCGCAACAGTAGAGCTAGCAGAGCAGTGTCCACAAGGAGTGCACATCAACTGGTTCTAGTTCCTAGTGAACGAACTAATGGATGACGCAGTATACGTGCAAGAAATTCCTATGGAAAAGTTCCACTACTCGTGGCTGCTATTTTTTATCTCATTTGTAGCCTAGACTCCTCCACCAGACTATCGACGCATGGAAATCCCAGTGGAGTTCCTTGGCGCGCCGTTCCAAAACCTCTGGGACCACAAAGAGAGCAAGCGCAAAGCTGATACAAAGGTTGAATTCTTTCTCCAAGGAGAAAGACTTATACAGATCGTGCGCTGGCAGTGCTGACTGTTCCCAACGACGGTGGCCAGGTATCCTTTCATTAACTTCCATGCGGGGCCACACAATATCATCTTGCACCCATGCAATGACCTTAAGAAGGAGGCACTCTCGACCTTCATCATCATTAGAGATGCAGATATTGAGAGGGAAATCAAAGAATGGCTTAGCCCGTGTGAGGAGGTGCCTATAGAGTAGCAAGCGCCGCTGGGAGGTCCACAAGAGAACTCGCTTCAGGACCGCGCCAATACCGGCACTCAAGCGCATCAGGATGATTCTGAAGAAGAAGAAGAACAACAACAACAACAACAAGACCCACCCAATGCCGGCAAAGAAGACACCCCTACTGATGAGGAGGTGCACGCCAAAAGAACTAGGAAAAGGAAGGGCAAAGAGCCCATGGAGGAAGATGCAGAATCCTTGGGCATCCTACATAGGGAGAAGCAGAAGGCTAACCGACCCCAAGCCATGGACATAGCGAAAGAGGATTTGACTCTTCTTAGAGAGGCGGTATCCGAAGTAGCTAAGTCTACTTTGGGTAATATCATGCGCAATAAAACCAATTGGATGGCTTCGATCACTGCGCAAGTTAACCGGTTAGCAGAGGCCATCACAGAAGTGTGCGACACTGTGCAGAATGAAACCTATAGTGTCAACCCAGCAGACACTTTGGTGACGTCGGTGTTGCTCCCACCTTTGAAAATAGATATGCCCGCGCAGGCATTTTCTACAGATGCAGTAGAAACATATTCAAGTGTCCATAGGATGGACACATTAACTTTGGATTTCTCTAAGCTGACATTGCCGCAGATCTATTCCATTCAGCATGTCGCAGTTACAGAGGTGAGAATACAAGAAAATGCAGTTGCATATCAGGCAGCCAAGGCGACCAAGAAAGCAAAGGCACACAAACAAGTCATCAAGCGCTAGCAGGAAGACTTGGAAATACAAGCATAGAAGTAGGCATCACTGGAAGAAGCCATCAAGGAGGCAGTCATGCAACTGTCAGATGATGAAGAATAAGGCAAGGCAGAACTTGTGCACCAACTGAGGCAGTAATCCAAACTGGTCGCAGACTTAAGGAAACAGGTTCAAGAAATGAAAACCAACCAACAGCCGAGCACGCCCCCCGAAATCGTGCAGCAAAGGAAAGAATCGACAAATCAAGCTATTGGCCAGCTTAGGGAAGCCGAGAATATTTGCACAGAGGCGGAGGAAGTAATTGCTACGGCATGGGAGCAACTCATCGATGATGAGACTATAGAACAGCTTGCCGAGCAGGCACGACAAGTAGACCTCCAAGTACTGGTGGTGAAGGAAGAGATTAAGAAGATGCCAACAAAAGAGAAAATTTCCAAAGGCGCTGAGCTCAAGAAGCTCCAGGATAAGGCAAGAACCCTGTGCGGCCAAGAAAACATGTGCAACAAGGAGATGACTGAGAAGCAGGCTGAAGCTAAAAGGGTGACAGGGATACTTCATCCTGTCCAGTAGAGAATCCATGAGTTCATGCAGGCAGTGGCCAATGTGTCGTTGGAACACCCTAGCTCCCACAAAGTGCAGGAACTGGAGCAGCAGGAAGAAGAAGCATGCCGGGAGATAGAAAGGCTTACTCCCATTTCTGCCCAATTCCAACAGAAGGTTGGAAGTGCAGAACAATATGCTCCGAAAGATGCACCAGAGGATGTGCAAGAGGAGGAAAGAGAAGAAGAGGAAAAGGAAGACAAAGAGGGATAGGAAGATGAAAAGGATCAATAAGAACACCATCAGGAATACTTGGAGCACACACAAGAAAAACCTATGGAAACAAACTGTTCAAATGAGGCCGAAGAAGAAATTGTATAACTCCAAGCTTCATCATCTAAGATTGTTTCTAAGTATGGGATGAGCTCGTGGTGAAGGAAACACCGCCAAAAAAAAAATTCAACAAAGAGAAGGCCGTGTAGGTTGTGCCGCCCCTATGTCCATTGCTTCATGGCTTAGGACGAGCCACATGTGAGTGTTGGGGGCCTGTTGGGCTTGGGGAAAGTGCGCAAGGAATAAGCGCACATAAAGAAACACGCAAGAATCAAGTCACCATACAAGTGCAAGCAAGGAAAAGGAAGCACGCAGCAGGTATAGAAGGAACCTGCGTGGGCTAAGAATGCTACGTAGAAGAAGGAATATGTGCAAAAGAGGTCACCTGCATGGAAAGGAAGATGCCGCAAGGTAAAACAATAGCATAAGTGCAGAATAACGACCAAAAGCGACAGGACGATCGTGGGTGTTGAAGTTGGCTTAAAGTCGATGGATGCCACATGAGTGAATGCATGCTGTAAGTAAGGCTATTAGTGCTTCGTGTCAAGTCATGATCACCACAACTGTAGCTTGATGGGTGGCTGATGGTGACAGTTAACAGACTTCCTGTATGCAGTCGACCCTGCATGGTCATGTAAAATAATATAAATAGGAGGGATTCCATAGTTAGAAGGTTTCTTTTTAGTTGGTTTTTTTAGAATGGTTAGTTGTTGTTTACGTTCAGTTGCTTTTGAAGGGTTAACATAGGAGAGTTCTCTGAGAGAGAACATCAAAGAGGAGAGCTTTGAGTGGTAGATTAGTAGGGAGTTTGCAGGATGCAGTCGAGGTTAGTACAATAGAAGGGAATCTCTGCTAGAGAGGTGCAGATGCTAGAGAGGTCGATCCAGGCCGTGTGTGGATCAGTACATGGTAGCAGTAGATTAGGAGAAATAAGACAGAGAGAATGAGAGCAAGAAAGAGTATGAGCCAAAAGATAGATCTAAGACAGTCTGCAGTTAGATGTAGGCTGAAGGTGCCATATATTTCTCATGCCAGATGAAGAGCGCCTTGTGGTTTTTCCTAGATGGGTTTCCACGTGAACTCTCCTCTGTGTTGATGAGTGAATGTGCATGGTTGTTTACGTTCTTCTTATGTTTCTGTTTATGTTTATGATGCAAGTCTTGTTATGGTTGAATGAATGTCACACTGTCAATAAAAGTACAAATGCATGAATAGGTTGGTATGCGTTGCTTCTGAGTATTATCTTATGTTTATGGTGCAATCATTGTCGCGCGTCTGTTATATTGCGCTTGTCTATTAGCATGCTTTTATATTCAATTATGGTTAAAGTACTAAGGCCAAATCTGTGTCACACCATTAGTAGTTAATAAGATATATGTGCGGTGAGCACTACAATTTGGCGGAAACGACCCCATCCTTGCAACTTGGTTAAGCTCCTTGGCTGTGCGCCAAGGGACTATAATCCCTTGAAAAATCGTGGAAACATGGTTCCTGTGGTTACCCATTGAATATATATCTCAGGTGAGACTGCGCCTGCTCTGCGGGCATTGCCGATGGGGCTTGCTTTGTTGGGCCGGTATCTTGGGTGTTTGTTGGGTTGACGGGATGTGTAGGACCTGTGTCGCGTGAGTTAGGAGAAGTGGTCAACACCTTCTTTCTATGAGAAGCCTCGTACTACGAATCTTCCCCTGTAATTCTCGATGCTTCAATATGGTCTTGCTTATCGATTTTGGTAGGGAAATTCATTGGGTTGGAGAGGCACCAACCCTTGGAAAATGACTCAAGCATCTCACTAGAGCACCTCAACAACTTCAAGAACTCATTGATATCGTTTTATTTCCTCATTTATGTCTTTATGGCTCTCTACATAGAACTCTATCAGCAAAAGGAATGGACACTGGAAAGCCATAAACCAAAAAAAAAGTCCATATTCCAACTGTGCATGGAGGAGGCATCCGTGATTGACGATTACATGGCAATGAAAGAATGGACAATATGACATCAAGAGGATGGAGTCTCGATGACAAATTGTGCACTAATAATCATCCAACATAACATATTTGAATGTCTATGTGGCTATGAGTCGTGGATCAATCACATTCGCTCTAGAGGGGATGACGTGGCACAAATGGGACAAACTAATGGTCATCAAATGAATTTGGACAATGACCATGAATTCACTTGTCAAAGTCATACATAGTTTCTATAAGGAGAAATGCCTTACAATGTAATTATTGTAAGTAGAAATTTCACCTAAAATTTCATTTCAGTTGATAAGATTTTGTTCTTGTTATGTCCCAAACAAGATTTTGGCTCTAGACTTCTTCTTTTTTAACAATTTTTTTCTTCTACTAACATGGCATGACACATGGATATTGATGTGAAAATAGTGTGTAACGTGTCATGGTATACACGACCTTTTAATTTCATTTTCTTTGTAAATAATTTGTTTTATAATTTAAACATTTTTTATTTTTTAATATAAAATACTTCTTCTATTTATAAAAAACTATATTTAAAACCACCTCTTTGTTGGCTATTAAACCGCTAAACCACGCTCTCTTATAAGTACAATTTATTAATATTGAATAACCCATCTAATTGAATAGTAAATGGAAACTAAACTGAAAAACCACAAAGGCTTTAAAATATTTTTTCTTTACACTATTCTATTTTATATGGAAGACACAAATTTGCCTTTCAAGCAAAATGTTAAACTACAAAGGCATTAAAATCTTTTTTCTTTACATTAATCTATTTCTATTTTTATATGGAAAACAAATTTTCTAAAAACAAATTTTCCTTTCCAACAAAATGTTGGAAAAAAGTTCCATTAATGTGAGCATGGGTTAAAGCATGTCAAAAATAACTAGGAGGTTGAAGAAAGAATAGAAAAACAAGCGAACGAGTTCAGCAGGGTTGACAAAACTAACCTGTCTTTCAAACAAAATGTTGAAAAAAGTTATCGTAATGTTATCAGTGGTTAAAGCAGGCTAAAAATAACGAGGAGGTTGAACAAAAAATAAACAAGTGAACCAGTTCAGTCAGAAGAAATGCATGACTTAACGGTTCACTGTCGACCATTCCTCTCTGTTGCCCCACTTTCTAACCATCCATCTCTTGTTTTCCACCATTTCATGACTTTACTTTTTATGTAGTTAGAAATAAATATCTGAGGCGTGGAGCATTCATGCTGAAATTGTGAGTTCTATGTAGGTGAAGGGAATAATGCAATGTGTGACCTACCACATTTAGTTATCCTTCTTTAAAAAGCCTGCTCAGGCTCAGGCTCAGGCCAACACATAACATATTCATCTGAGCCATCCACAAAGTTGGTTCTTTGTTTGAGGTTTTGCTGCATTGTTTGAGGTTTTGCTTCATCACCATGGAAGGCCAAAATGCAGCACCAATCAAAGAAGATGAGTTCATTTTCCAAAGCCCTTTTCCTGCAGTATCCGTTCCTGAGAATCTAAGTCTTCCCCAGTTTGTGCTGGAAGGTGCAGAGAAATACAGTGATAAGGTGGCCCTAGTGGAGGCCTCCACGGGCAAGTTGTACAACTATGGCCAGGTGATTTCCCTTACGAGGAAAGTTGCAGCTGACCTCGTTGACAGAGGTATACAAAAGGGCGATGTAGTCTTTGTTCTGCTTCCAAATATGGCAGAGTATCCCATCATTGTACTGGGAATAATGTTGGCCGGGGCAGTGTTTTCTGGCTCAAATCCTTCTGCACATATCAATGAAATTGAGAAACAGATCCAGGATTCCGCAGCGAAGATTGTTGTAACAGTTGGGTCTGCTTATGACAAGGTGAAGCAAGCAAAACTGCCTGTTATTATTGCAGATAACGAGCATGTCATGGGTACAACCCCACTGCAGGAAATTTTTGAGAGAAATTATCCGGCCTCAGCGCCTTCAGTACAAGTTTGTCAGGATGATCTGTGTGCACTCCCTTATTCCTCTGGCACCACAGGAGCCTCAAAGGGTGTCATGCTCACTCACAGAAATCTGATTGCAAATCTATGCTCCACCTTGTTCAATGTCCAAGAAAGTCTGGTAGGAACTTTTACTACGTTGGGGTTGATGCCATTCTTTCACATATATGGCATAACGGGCATTTGTTGCGCCACGCTTCGCAAAAGAGGCAAGGTCGTGGTCATCTCCAGATTCGATCTCCGGCAGTTTATGACTTCTTTGATTACCTATGAGGTCAACTTCGCTCCTATTGTGCCGCCTATAATGCTCTCCCTCGTGAAAAATCCCATTGTTGACGAGTTCGATCTCAGCCGCTTGAAACTGAAAGCTATTATGACTGCGGCTGCTCCACTGGCGCCGGATCTACTTCGAGCTTTCGAGGAAAAATTCCCTGGCGTTGAGGTTCAAGAGGTATGAAATTGTGTTCTTGTTGCCGAACTTGGATCTATATAGGTTTGAATGTGTGCTTATGACAGTGTTTTATATAAAATTGTGTTCTTGTTGCCGAACTTGGATCTATATAGGTTTAAATGTGTGCTTATGACAGTGTTTTATATAAAATCGTGTTCATGTTGTCGAACTTGGATCTATATAGGTTTGAATGTGTGTTTATAAATTAAGTTTTTGTTGTGGATCTTAGATTTTTGTAAATTTGTATATGAATTTGAATTTGAATGTATTGGTAAATAACTGTATTGGTATATATATTTTAATGACATAAATACATATTTTGCTCTTTTGGATTCAGTTTTGCTGTACTATCTATATTTTTCATTTGTTCACAGGCCAGCTTTGGATTATTGATTCTTTTTATCCAACTTGGTAAGGAGAACAACCAGTTGAATAGAGGGACTTAGCAATCATGATAAGAAACCTATCTGGATTGTTGATTTTTTTCATTCAACTGGCAAGGAGCAAAGTTAACAGTTGACTATACTCTTTGAGCCAATTAGCAATGGGCTAAACTTATTTACCTATCAGAGTCCTCTTCTCTCAAAGTTAATGCAGGATGATTCTCCTGCACATTTCTCCTGAGAAACTAAAACTTTGATGAGTAAATATGTTTTGCCACCAAGAATTGGAATAAAGATGATCTTATCTGGATAATGAATAAATTGACTCTGCTCCTTACCGGTGGAATAAAAGGAATCAACAATAAAGATAAAGATGGCCCTTAGTTTCTTGACCTAATATTGCATATAGAATTACGAATGATGGATTTTTCGTAAATCTATTGATCTACTTGAATCAAATGCAGGAAAGTCAATTGTTTCTACTAAATCTTCTTTGTTGTTTGATGTAATCAAGTAATATGTTCGTTAGTTTGCTGTAATTACAGGCTTATGGTCTTACGGAACACAGTTGCATCACATTGACTCATTGTGCTCCTGGAAACATACGTGGGAGAGCGAAGAAGAGTTCAGTTGGTTTTATTCTTCCCAATCTGCAGGTGAAGTTTATTGATCCCGAAACTGGCAAATCATTGCCCAGAAATTCCACCGGAGAGGTGTGCGTCAGAAGCCAATGTGTTATGCGAGGTCAGACACAGATCCCTGCTTTGAAAGCCCCTGTGGAAAGTCACATTACAGAATATCTAAAAAGATGATTAATCATTTTAAGTTTTGGATAATATTTGTTTTTAAACAGTATGGCTGAGAAACATAGAACCGTTTAGCTTATATCTAAGGATTATTATTTTTCTAATTTTAAACAGTATTGCTATAAACCATCTCATCTTTTTACAAGTTAGGATTATTATATTTCTCATTTTAAACAGTATCTCTTAAAAAAACCAGTTATCTTTATCTTTATTGCCGATTTCCTTTATCCAGTCCAGTCCCCAAAGGTAAGAGTAAACTGTTGGATAGAGAGAATCAGCAATTCCTTTATCCAGTCCAGTCCCCAAAGGTAAGAGTAAACTGTTGGATGAAGGAAATAAAGAGTAAACTGTTGAATAGAAAGAATCAGCAATAAAAATAGTTAGATGATGAAAATCAACAATAAAAATAAAAATAAAAATAAGCTCAAAGCTCTCTTTATCTAATAAGCAAAGATAAAAGTAAACTATTAGATAGAAAAAATCAGATAATGAAAATCAACAATCAAGATAAGCTCAAAACTCAAGAAAAAAAACCATCCCAAACATGACTTACCCCTTAAAAGTTATTTATCTTTCTCAATTGTATTGCATTAATCTGGCAGGCTACTTCAAGAAACCCAAAGAGACTGAGAAGACAGTGGACAGCGACGGATGGCTGCATACAGGCGATGTCGGTTTCATAGACGACGACGATGATGTATTCGTTGTAGACAGAATTAAAGAGCTCATTAAATACAAAGGTTTTCAGGTATATAGACTTACGGCAGCTGGCATTGAGATGAAAAAAGAAAACAGTAGTGTGGAATGCAATATATAATGTACGTTGCTTTGCAGGTAGCCCCTGCAGAGCTGGAAGCCATTCTACTTTCGCATCCTTCAGTGGATGACGCAGCAGTGGTTCCGTAAGTAACTATATATAGATATAATCTAATCTTAGAAACTGCTCTGCTGTGAAACTAGATATTAATTTCATTACTCGTTGGGATTGGTCAATGCTCTGCAGTTTACCAGACGAGGAAGCAGGGGAGATTCCAGCAGCATGCGTAGTGATGGCAGCCAATGCTACGGAGACGGAGGAAGATATTTCGAAGTTCGTGGCATTGCAGGTAGCCACTTACAAGAAAGTGAGAGTGGTGCACTTTGTCTCCTCCATTCCCAAATCTTCTTCCGGGAAGATCCTTCGCAGGCTGCTGCGAGACAATCTCCAAGAAACACTCAAACGGAAGCGGAAGCAGCAGCAGCAATCATCGTCTAGTTAGGCTTTGCAGCGTTCTATCATAACTAAATAAATCAAATGTTGTGTGGCGATGGCATTATATTCTCGGAACAGCATTTTCAAAATATTGAAGCAAAGCTGTTTTACACTGTAGTTTGTTAACGTCACTCCCTAAACATTTTATTTTAAATTTAAAATCATATATTAGTGTAATCGCTTAAAATGTAGTTGGTGAAGATTCAAAGTAAGTGATAATGTTTTTTTAATTATCTTAATGTTATTTTAATATACATATTTTTCATTTATTATAATGGTTTGTGAAAAAATTGTACATTATGTATGTTTCAACTTTTTCTTATTCATTCCAAATTGTAAAATTTAAAAACTTATTTTAAAAAATAATAATAATATTGTTTTTTTCTATTTAGAACTATCATCCATTCTATAATGAATTTGGAAAAATGAACATAAAATTGTAAAAAGTTTAAAGTGTATGCTAGTTTATTTCCTTAACCATCTTGGGCACATTATCAAAATTGTAAATTGACTTTTCCTTAATTAGTTCATCTTGAACACATGATCAAGATTGTAAATTGACCTTTCCTTAATTAGTTCATCTTGAACACATTATCAAGATTGTAAATTGACCTTCCCTTAATTACTTCATCTTGGACACATTATTTAAATTGTAAATTGACCTTAACAAATTAAGTTAAATCTAACCACATCGAATTCAAAGTTGAACTTGAGGTGAAAACGTTTCTTTCTAGTATGGTTACCCCATGTGATTATATATCTCCCATGTGATCATATATCGTCAACCTTGGTAGCCAAAGCAATTCTTAGCATTTGCAGGACATCCTCCATGATCATGACACAAACTCAATGCACCCTTTGGCACTAGCAATGAGCTAATTGTTTCCTCTTCAATTCCACAACAAAAGACTAAATATGACCACATTAAAAATCAACATCAGAAAACTCAACCACAATGAACTAAAGCAATGAGCATGGTTCATGTAATACCCCAATTTTGACCCATGGAATATATTGGATCAATTTGTCTATCATTTGTAATTTTGTGGTTATAATGACAAGTTGATCCATGTCATCTTAAATAAACAACTTTATTAAGAATAAAATATGTGATAGAAAATAAATTACAAAATAATAGCTATTACAATAACAACACTAGATTTACCTTAGAAAATCCCCTAGGAAAAAACCATACTTCAATAATATATTTATTATTAGTTGGCCAAAACTGCCAAGAGCATCTCTCCTGGTCACTTTAGCACATTACAATGGAATATTACAACCATATTTATAAGGTTCTTTAAATGTAAATACAACTGGCAAGAAACCATGTGGCTTAAACCACTTACATCCTTGCTTATTCCCAAGCAAGGTTAGCCCTAACATGTAAATGTTCATTTTTAGTTATAGAGAAAAACAAGTCATTTCTCAAAAATATTTGGATAAATTTTAAAATCTTCATTTGATGGTAAATGTTTTTCAAATTCCATTTTATTTTGGAAATCTAGATTTTAAAATTTTATATGGATTATTTTACTCATTAAGTACTCTTAATATTCATTATTAGTTTTAAAGAAAGACAAGTAAAGCAATTTTTGGAAAACAATTTGATTATATGATTATTATTGTTACTCAACTCATTCTTCTACTGATATTTACCCTATTTTGAAATTACTTAAGCAAGTTGGTCATTTCCCTCCCAAGTAGGAATACTTATTAGACATTTTTGTAAATTAAAAAGGGTTTGCACATGAAGAGAACTTGATCCCTCTGTGCTAGAGCCATAGTTAAGATGGATCTATACTAGTGTGTAAATGATGCAAATGTGTAGGTATGGATTCTTACTGTGGAGTTCAAGGCCAATGCTCAACTAGTGATTAACTAAGCATGTAGATGTTGTAAATCTTATATGGATTCTGTGTTAGAATCGCCACTCTGAACTCAAGCTATGTAAATATTAATGTTGGAATATAATATATAATGGTCTAAGATGGCCACAGAGAGAACATGAGGGGTTATGGTTCCACCATAAGGGGAGAAAAAATGGCACTTATGAGAAAATTATCTTCTATTGACATGTGTAAACTCAATATCTAATCTGAAATGGATTAATATATGATTTGTCATAGTGCTTTATGGTTGGAAGGATGAGATAAATTGGCTTGTAGGGCCCATTTATGGGAAAATATTAGTTTGCAAATTTCAGCTCCAAAACCTTCTCAAGCCCGTTTGATGGCTTAAATGATGTTTTTTAGGGGTCAAAAGTTTGTGAACATAGTTCCCAAGGCCAAGACGTTGTTCTCCACTCCAAGATATTTCTAACGTTGCAAATATCTTCTCATCAAAATTCATATATGGAAGTTATGCCTCTTGCAAGTTGACCTGTCATGTTGACCACCATGGTACTGAGAGGATTCCATGTCAGCCCTCATTACCCACACATGTAGAGCTAGTCACTTGTGGTCTTTCAAAAACATACTATGGGGTCCAAAACCCTAATCCTAATTGGGATTTGAAGTATGCAAAAACCCTAAAACTAACCCTAGATGGCTACCAAGACATTGTTAAATAATATGCCATTAGGAGAAGAAGGGGTGTCATTCTTATGGTATTATTGTATTGTTCCATAGCTGAGCAAGAGTCACAGAGTGGATATTAGAGCATAACAAAGGAATTAGGAGATCATGTAGTAGCCATACATGCCACAATGTCATATGTAACTCCATATAGAGTACACTTTCTTTGTATTTGCATTGCATATTGGATAAGAGAAGAGCATGGCATAGTCTCGATTTATGGATAGGTTTTCCCCCCTATTCACGATTTCTAAGGGTCTATCTTGTGTTAATCTTGTGGATGTGTTATTTTTCTCTATCTATTTTCCTTTCAGATGTAGTTTATTTTGGTATTATGTGAAATTAAATTAACAATAATGAATCTTAAATCTTCAGTGAACGGCACTGCATCACTAAGAGTTTATAGAAAGTTGTAAGATTTGTTGTGATGAATTGTTCCAGTGGAATATACACGGTAGTTTACATATCATGTTGGTATCTCAGTGGTTTTTTGGGGGTTTTTTTTGGGAAATTGCAGGATCTAGGAGTTGGAGAAATAAATAAAACGTCTTCAAACCTTAGCCATGGTGAATGAGTCCACTAAAGAATTGAGGCGAAAATATGAAGAGAGGTTTAAAAAAAATGGAAATACAAGTCTGTGATATCTCTTGCAATATGTCAATCCTCATGTTGTGTTTGGAGAACAAGTTTGGACGTATGGGAAATCATGTGACATTAGATACTCAGGAAAGGAGTTGAAAAAATGCCATAGAAAGAGAAACCAAGTTCTAATAGCAACAACGCTTCCCTATCTCTGTTCAAACTGGAAGCGAAAGTGGACTTCATTCCCTAACAAGGTGAGATCGATGCTATCAAGTTGAATTGGTGGTTGCAACATTTAGAAGTGTATTTTAGTGTCCATAATATAGCAAAGGAGCAAAAGTTATCATTTTTCGGGATTAATTTGGAGGTCCATGCCCTAACTTGGTGGGAAAGACACATGGAGACACTTAAGTTGGAGTGTGATCCCCTAGTAACTAAGTTAGAGGACTTTAAAACCCTAATCAAGTCCCATATTCACCCTATTGGGTATGAAGAGGACCAATGGATTCGTTCCAACATTACTTTCAATAAAGGAAAGGGAAAAGTGTACAAGAGTACACTACTTAGTTTTAAAAAATTTCCATTATGTTAGGTATATCCCCCAAGAACCCAAATGTACTTCTCAAGTATCTAGGTGGTCTCCACAATCATTTAAGGAGGAAAGTTATGATATTCAAGCCTAGAACTATTAATGAGGCTTGTGTACAAGCACAATATCTCGAGAACATTGACAAAAAGAAAGGAAACCGAGTAGTTCCAAGTAGAAAGAGTGCCTAGATGCTTCCAAGGACGGGAAGAAAAAGGGGAAAGGAAAATATATGAAGAATACAAGCACAACACATCAATGCAAGGATCCTAAAAATAATTGCAACCATTGTAACATTGAAGTTGCATCCAAAGATGAACCCAAAGAACCACAAGAAGGACACCAAGAAGAAGAACATGTTAGTCATGGATTTAGGAAACCAGTTAGAGAGAAAATTTGATGTAGAAGAGAAGATTGCATGCACTATAGTACAGAAGGAGGTGAATCCGAGTAACCTCCATCCCAAGTAAGAGAAGGAGATGATGAAACTCCTCCAAATCAAGATTCATGTCAAAAAGACCAAGGTGGGTGCTTTATTTGATTTTGGTTCACAAGCCAATCTCATAGTAGAATACCTCGTAGGTAAGATTGGATCGGAATTTAATGATCATCCAAGCCCCTAAACATTGGGATGGATAAATAAGGATGCATAAATTAGGGTCACAAAATAGTGCAAGATTAAATTTTCTAGAAGTGCATATAATATTTATGAAGTGGAAGTAGATGTAGTACCACTTGACATTTTTAGTGTAGTGTTTGGAATCCCCTACATGTACATAAGGGATGCAATATTCATGAGGAGAGAAAACCAATACCTCTCAATGCACACAAAGGTAAATCAAATATATATATATGGTATGTGTTGTCACATGCCCCAATTTGCAAAACATTTTATGTTTAAAGAAACATTATGATATATTTTATTATAATGTTTGTAATTAATGACCAAGTGGGGTCAAGGATAATTGAATGTAATTGCTGAATATTTTATTAATAAAAAAATAAAAGATGAGACAACAACTTAGGGAAGTTGTTAAATGAGTGTTTTACTGGTCACTTAATGAAGAAGGCTAGGTTGAGAGCAGATTGACACTTAGCAACATCCTCAAACTAGTTCTAGCTGTTGCAAGAGGCAACTTCCCTATTTTGTGGTCATGTTCCCCAAGAAAGTGGAACAAGACCAGGTGGCTCATTAAGTGAAAACTGATCCAAAAGACCTAGGCATGCTGTAACACCCCAGTTTTGACCCCGTTTGCATGATGTGTATAATGTAATTAATCATGGTGAGGAGCTAAAGGAAAAAGCCCCACCATCGATTTGGTTGTGTATGTTTCGGCAATAGGGATAGTTGCTGATGGTATATCGTGCCATCCGGCACATTATAGTTTGGCATCATGTAAATACGCACATCAAATAAAAAAAACCACAACCAGCTACGACGGTGCAACGTTAAAATGAAAAGGGCATGATTCCTAAGGTTAAGGGGGGGGGGGGGTTGTCTAAGCCATGGGAGCCATAGGGAGTTTTCCATGTGTCAACCACCCATTTAAACTTATGTTGTTTGTTAATTGGGGGCAGTTATTGCTGAGTAGTGGTGGGTGTGGTAGGACTGCCAGTCCTTGCCCACGTGCCCACTCCACCAGCAGACCCTCCTCTTCACGTCGCGTGGGGTAGAAGAAACATTCACTCCACTCTCCCACAATTCCACCCTCCAAAGGATTTGGTCTTGCTCATTCTCGTGCAGAGGGACGGTTTGGCTTCCTCATGTGCACCGTTTGGGGGGATTCTTCATCAACTGATCACAAGGGTTGTTCTCTCTCCTTCTCATGCACAGGAATTATGCATTGGTTTTGCTCACGCAGGGAGCAGGAGAAATCGTGGTTGTCACTCAGGCTTTTCGAGTGCAGGAGCCATTCACGTTCAGGGCTGTGTGCCTGTGGGTTCCATATCGGTTTCGGTGGTACGTGTATGTCCCCTTGACAATTGTGGCCGTGTATGTTGTCTATTGTGGTCTGCGTTTGTGTTTTCCTCTGTCGATGCTAGGAGTTTGTTCTCTCTCCCATTTGCAGACTGTGTAATGCTGCCGTGGTTTCATTGTGCGTTCGGGGCTGTTGTCTTCCCGCTGGGTTTTCTTCCACATTCATCAGTTAAGTTTTTCCCAGTCTATGCTGGGAGTTCGGTTCCTTATCCATTGCAGAATGTGGATTGTTGCCCTCATTCATTGTGAGGTTGTGGTTGTTGATGTACCCTGGTTTTGGGTTGCTGTTCAATTGTTTTGGCCACGCTAGGGCCAAGAACAACCCTGAGTTGTCTTGTGGATCTGAACTGTGTTTCACCTGTTGGTTGGGATTGTCACCTGGTTGTCTTTGCCTTCTTCACAGAGCTGTGAATGGGTTGTTTTGCTGCGGTATGCAGTGGTTGGTCTTCGAACTGTTGTGAGTGGGATTAGAGGCTGGATATGCATGAGAAGACTGGTGTTGAGGCCACCAGCTTGGAATTTATCCTTTCCTAGCTCCTTGATGACCTGGTAAAACCCTACTGTGTGGGCTTGGCTAATTTGTGTACCTTGGCTATGTGTGAGCCTGTTTTGACCCCTATTCCTTGAGGAATCATGCCCAGCTCAGGGGTGGCAGTGTTGTTGAGAGATTGATGAGCACGCTGGCCTATCATTGGGTGGAACGTTGCAGCGACATAGCTGGTTGCGAGGAAAGTTCTTCATTGAAAGATAAGTAATCCCGACTATTTCATCTCTACAATTATATCCACTGTTTCATGAGAAATGATGAATATGTTGAATGTTGGAATGTATGTGTTTGCTTTCACTGAATGTTGAGGAATTATGCATCTTAGTATGATGGATTATGCATCTTGGTAGCATTTATCCCTGTTCATGTTCATGGGGTTGTTTGCCCATTTTTTTGGTGTTAGTAGTGTCCTTTTGCCCGGTCGGAGGGTCGGGGATGTTTCAGAGTGGTATCAGAGCTCATGTTGCAGCATGGGGCTGAATGGACCACAAAGATGCAGTGACAGAAGCCGGATTGCTTTCTGCCCAACAAAGACCAGAATTTTATGACAGAAAACTTCCACAAAAATTTGCCTAAGTGTTTGAACTGTCGGTTCATCGGAACACTTAGTGGGAAGGACTTCCGATGTAGCGGAAGAGCTAGGCAGAAGCATACCCGATGGAGGAAAGTTGGAAGGAAATTGCGGGAAAACTTTCTAAGTTTTCATCGGCCGTCGGCGGAACTTAGTGGATGTGGGAGCCGCAGTTTCGGCGAAGATCAGCCAAAGGCCGCCGAAACGCCAGCTCGATGTAATTAAAGAAACATCCAATATTGACTTTTGGTGTCAATGAAATTTAGTTGTTTGGACCGCCGATGCCGTCGGCGGAAAATAGTTGTTGGGTTCGCCGAAACATAGTGCTTAATGGTTCCAATCACCGACAGATGCTATGTTCCGTAAAAGAAGAAGAGAAAATTTTTGAAAAATTTGTCTAAGTGTTGAAGACTATCGGCGATTGGCGATCGACGAAAGATAGTGGTTTGGATCACTGATACTTAGCCGATTGAGTGCCGCCGTTGCGGATGGCTAGACCACTATGCTCCCGATGAGTAGGGCCTCTTGCCACCGATGTAGTAAAGAAATTTCAGAATTTTTCTAAGTAGTGAAAACATTGGCCATCGGAAGCAGAAAGTTGTTCATGCACCCGCCGTTGCGGAAACCTAGATCACTAGCCTTCCGACAGGGAGAGGTTCCAACTGCCGATGCCAGTGAGAATCAGTTCACCGATCGGAAGAAGATCGAGGATGATGGGTCATCATTGCGGTTGCTGATGGAACTATTTCGCCGATGAAAAGAAGAGAATGGAGCCGATCAAGCGGTGAAAGGGAAGACAAAAAGGAAAATATCGAAAATTTTTCTAAGTCTTGGGGTCGTCAGCCATCAGTGATGGTTAGTGGATAGAGCTTCCGACAGCCGATGAGCTACACCAGATGAAGTGAATGGATTGAATGTCCGCCGTTACGGCAGTCTAATGGACTATCCTTTTGAAGGTTAGAGGATTCGATCGCCGACACGGTAACGCTTAGTGGATCCAATCACCGATGAGCAGTGGAGAAGTTAGTTTTGCTGACCGCCAAAACGTCGAATTGATAGTTGGAATGAGATTCAATTCTGCAAAGAGGAAATTTTGAGTTTTCTAGTGGGATTTCCCAGTAGTTTTTCAACTAATTTCAACGGGACTTTCAGGGGTTTTTCAGTGGATTTTCAGGGCTGAATAGGAGAAAAGTGGCAGCGATCTTATGCGCCAGTTGACCCCCATCGTCCCCTAAGACAATCGTTCATGTGAAAAGAAAATTCTATGTTTTGGGCAAATTAGTCAAACCAAGAATTCATAAAAGATGAATGGTGCATCAGAAATGAGACCCGACAGGGAGAAAGAAAAATTGGGGTTTCAAGTGGATTTTTCAAGCAGCTTTCAACTGTTGCAGTGGAATATTCAGCAAATTCCAGCTAGTGTTCCAGCGGGTTTTGCTGTGAGTTTCTCATTAGGGTTTTCAGCAGTTTCAGGACTGAAAAGGAAGAAAACCCTAGGTGACTAAAATTAACATTCCTGGACTAAATATATTTGAGGTGGTGTGGTTTTCACACCCGAGGTCAAAATGAAGCATATGGATAGGAGTTGGAAAGCTTATCTAGCAGGGAACAAGGGAGAATCACCCGAATATGAGAATGGAGCAGCAAAGTGCTAGTAATTGCTCGAAAGAGAAATGTCCTGCTGTCAATATGGACAAATCCAGGAATTGCATGTCTAGAAGTAGCAAAACCATGAAGTCAAACCAGCTGCTGTGTGGAAGAGGAGTTCCATGTGAGGATGTGGGACTTGAAAAGGGAAGTTTCCCTAAACCCTATCTTGCTGATTATAATTACATTTCCTAAGTTTTATGCATGAAATGTATGAGGATATGCCTTGCATGCATAGGATATTACATGTTGGTAAGAATATTGAGAATTATACATTTATAATGAACCACTAGTGATAGTTATTGCATCGGTGTTGGCATTAGTGGAAAAACCAACGACAACATGGGCCTGGATGAATATGTTGCTGATGCTGACAAATGTGACTAGCAACCTTCTGGAGGAAGGGATAAGGCAACCAGTCCATAATCAAAAGTTGGTGAGCAAATTCTGCAATCCTCTGCAAGATACCGACTAAACTGGTAATGTCAAGGTGTAAGTAGGACCTATGAAGGTAAGAGTTTGATTATGATGAATTCCAAGGAGTGGTAAAGGTAAGAGACCTCATACCATGTGGATATTTGAATGTTATACTACATTCATATAGAAAGGTGTCATGCCTGTATATGTTGATGATATTGATTATAGTAATGTATCCTATATGAAGTAGTCATGCTTAGGCCATGCATGGTATGTTGAATGCATAGTGTTCCTGAATCAATGCAAGGTAGCATTGAATGGATATGCATTAAAAATATTTTATGAATCTTGTAGTCATGCATTGAATGGATACATATGAAGGGTGTGAGTGACTGATTGCATAAGTATAGGTGCAAATGTTGTGATGCATTGCATGAATGCATTGAGATGAGTGCATGTGATATTATGAATAACTAATGGCTGAAATGATGAATTGATGACAATTCAGGAACCATTTCAAAGGTTGTTATGAATGCAGGATTGCAAGTGCATAAAGAGGATAGTCATGATCAATTGGATGCCGGAAATGCTCTATGGAAGGGCAAGGTGGTACAAATGATACGCTTGTGAAGTAAGGAGTATCTAAACATTTCATTTAATTTGCATAAATGATGTGACTATACCTTGCAAATGTTAGTATGATAATGATTACGTGAAGTAAATGAGCTTTGGTAATATTGATGTGATTAACAGCTGGAAGTATTTGAATTTTATAAATTCTGAAGATGCTTCAATGATGGTTGTAGTAATGAAAAGATTATATGCATCTAGACTTACTGGGTGTTTGGTTGATTGAAGCTCAAGTTTCAGGTAGATTATTTAGAGCATGGCAATGAGAGTAAGACCATGACAAATTCCGGAATCTACCATGTGAAAGAGCCAAACCTTATGAGAAGAGTCTCATGGCTGTGAAAATAGTTGGTATGCATAATGAGTTGTCAAATTTGAATTTGTGAATTTCGGATTTGAGAAATTGCTGACAACTACTAATCACTATTGGCTTGCATAGAATTGTGTCAGGAGGATGCATTGTAAGTGGGTATTCATATTATGCTAGAAGCATAAAATTATAATGGGAATAGTAGTGCTACTTACAAGAGACCCACAAATGAGGATCACCTCATTGCTAAGCAAATCAATTTCTATATTAGACAGAGTTGCAAATTCCTATTGAATTTGATTACTAATGTCATTGCTTGGTTATGGAACAATCAATTTGGATTGTATTTTTCAGATAATGATTGACTGTTTGGCTATTTGATGAATGTGCCAGGGGTACACACTGCAAGAAGATCATGTGTGATGGCCTGTAGAAGCCAAATTTCATGGGAAGGTTTTCCCTTATTTTGGAAATGGGTTTCGGGTGAAACTCCATTGGACATTTTGGAAATGTCTCATCTGCACTACATGTTTGGTAAGCAACATGAGTGAGATGGTATAGACTATGTCGGTAAGACATGTGTGGATATGAGATGTAAAGAGGAGTTGAGATGGCTAATCGAGGGACTTTCAACTCAGAGAAGAGAGCCCCATTCCTCTTTAATGAAGGAATACTGCGTCGAAAAATGGATAAGTGTTCTGTGACTCTTGCTAATAATATGCATGTCAAATTATTAAAATTCCATATGCAGAACATGGATCACATCAGAAAGGGGTGCACACTTTCCCGATGTCGGATCATGAAAGGGTTTTCAATATTGATTACACCCTAAGGAGTGGACGCACTCTTGGTGTCTCAATACTTGATAGCGAATGATATGAAATATGATTACAGTTTTAGAGTAATAACGCTGATGAGTTTGCTTATATTGCTTGTGTTGACAGGCTAAATAGATGCAGTTGGGTGTTGCACCCTAAAGAGAAAAAGGCAAATGGTTGTTGCGAGGGGTTGCGGAGTAAGGGTTATTGTTGATATAAGTGTATGTTGGTATACGTGTATGTTGGTATAAGTGTATGTTGATATAAGTGTATGTTGGTATAAGTGTATGTTGCGCTGTTATATGCCTGAGGATCCATAGTAGATCCTAGACCTGGAAATGGTCATGGTAAAGTTCCAAGCCCAGTCGACATGAGGGTGTACTGGTTGGACATTAATTATTTGATGTTGTGGAGCAGCCTGCGTGCTGACCTAACATCCAAGTCCATAGGCGATCCCAAGGCTTGAAAAGCGAAGCAGGATCCTGTGGACCAACGAGGAAACGCACAATACAGATAAGTATTGGATTATTTTGCTTATGAATGTACATGTGTATATGATTTGGTTATGATGTTTTAAGCTCTTGTTCTAGAGATAAAACTGATGAGAATAAACTAAACATGTGAATCTATTCAATGTTTGGATATAGGTATCGTTGGGAGCAAAGACTATGGGAGCATCCTAGGGGTGCATGTGGACATGTAACTGTCCTGGAGAGCTCGGAATGAGCGGTAATGAAAAAGGTGCTAGTAAGACTGTGGAGGTCCTAGCAACCGAGACAAACCATGTGGAGAGACTCCATGGTTGAGGGGTCTAGAATAGACTGAAGACACTAAGTGTCATGACCAAGAGGGATTGGTCCAACATTCACGGTGAAGTGAAAGAGGCTGAGAGCATGAAAAGTCACAGCAGTGGTGTGGGTTCCAGGATGGAACAAAGCAAGGAGGAAAAAAAAAACTCTTGTTGCTCTCTCTTGCCCTTTTAATTATATATATTTATGCATTGTGAAAACAAAAGATTATTGAATGCATGTATGTCTGAAAATGGAATGTGTGTATTTGCTTAAATTAATTTGTGAATGCTGGAATAGTTAATTTCCTGCCCAAGAATGGACATGAATGAGCTCGTGTGCTTGTTGGGAAGGCATGAAAAATATGAAAGTCTCCTTGATGAGGCTTGGACTGTCATGCCAATTGGGTAATTAACT